>CAXIWW010001018.1:0-42684 GCA_964036315.1 Acanthosepion esculentum
TTTAAATTATTCTACATTATTATACGGTAAAAAAAAATTTTTTTAATTAATTAAAAATTATTTCAATATATAAAAAAATCTTAAAATCCATTTAATTGCGGAACCCACAATTTTTTAAAAATAATTTCGAAATTTTTTTTTTTAACATTTAACAATTTACTTTTGTCATCTATGGATGACATAATTATGAAAAGGTCACGAGTTCAAAGAGTTATCACCGCTTTTCAGAAAATTTTGTTTGTCTGCCAATTCGAGTCACCCATACGCTACATATTGACAGCTGTTGATGGATGGGATCAATTTCCTCAACACTGTCGCCGTAAATTTTAACGTACCGGTTGTTAAAAATATTTTTTAAAAATGTTTTCCGATCATAAATTTTGATTTTCTTTTTAAATAAGATTGGTTTAACTTTAAATTTACTATTTTATCTTAAATAAGGTTTTATAATTATATTTTTTAATTTTTAGAGATTTTTAAAATCTAAAAGTTTTTTTTTTTTTACGAACTTCTTAAAAATTTGAAAATCGCGCGTGAAAGTCAAAATTTAAAAAAAAATTTTTAATGCTTTTTCAAATCTATATAATTTTTATTTGAAATACACTAGAATATTTTGCTAACTAGAAATAGTAAATTTAATCCTTTAGCTTTCTATTAAGCTAAAAATTAACGTTCAAAAATGATTTTTTATATTAAAAATTTAAATTAGGTGTAGTCAATTTTACGCAATTTAGTGGAGGTACCTATCTAATATTTTGTATATAAATTTATTTCGTTTAATTTTAACTATCTCCTAGCTCTTCGTCGTTTTTGCAAATCCTATGTTCCTGAATTTATTATTTCTTTGCTTCCTGAATTTCGTATTTCTTTGTTCTTTGCAAATTAACAACCGGGCGTCCACAACACGCACATTCATAACAAGTAAAAATTGTTAGTGATTAATGAGAGGCTACTTGACCACTACAACTGAACCTGAGGAATCAAGTGGAAGAGTTGCAACCCTCCTCATCTGTTTGCAAAAGAAAGCAAACTTTTCTTGAGTAGTAGCCCACAAAATACTATGCTTTTCAGGTGAAAACATCATGTACTGAATATAACAAAACAGTCACATCTCTGCATAAATCAAACAAATGCACCAACTTTTACACCCCACCCTTACTCGTTGTGATTTAAACAAAGAGTGTCAGTCCTGCCTCAATATTCCTACTTTTCTAAACGATTGTCATAAATGATCCATTTCTCATCACTTCGCTATTCAATCAAGAAATGAACCCATTTACCAAGTTGCTTCTCCATTCCAATTTTCTTGAAATGGTCCGATATTGTTGAAATGCTGACACCCATTATCTGAAATATTTCTCTAATACTTTGGCAGAGGTTTTGTTTTCATTGCAGAATGACTTTCTCTACCACCTTGATCTTCAAGACACGTATCCCTAAAACGGAACTTCAGAAACTGGCGCCATACTGTTCGATCACAAGTTGATCTTTTACAACAGGCTCTGGTAGCAGTTTGAGAAGCATAACTAAGCTGGAACTCATGCCAAAATAAACTCATCTCTTCATTTTTCATGTTCAAGTTGAGGGATATATAAATTTTATGTTAAAATCTGAAATATATTGCTATAAAATTAATAAAGCGGACACTTTAATCATTAAGAATGAGTAATATATTTGTGTGAAGCTATTATAATGATATATTAGAATACAAATGTTTATTCTAAAACCGAAAATTATTTTCCGAACAAGCTAATAATTTTCGATCATTGCATATTTCTAAGATTTCTGAAGTGGAATAACTGAACAAATTAAATACATTAAATCCACCCATTCTCCGTCTCCTCATGCACCAATTTACCACATCCATGGACATGAAAAGTTCACTTCTTTCTCTTCCCATGTTCGTATCAAACTACCAAATATTTTATTTCCTCAAATTAATATTTAAAGTATTTACAATTTATACAAGGATGGAAAACATTAATAATCTATGATTCTTTCGCTCATTCAGGCTTTCCTTCATACAATTCCTCCGCATCATAATTCAGTATTCAGACTATATTGTCCTCATCTTTGTTGCCATGTCCACAACATTTCGGCCGTTGTATGTCCTGGCCTTCTTCAGGGTGGTTGGAATTTCGAACTGAATGCTTTATTTCGATTGCCATAATAGACTGTTCTAGTTCTACTTGCCATGCCTCTTCCGGATTTCAGCTGTCTCAGTTATCTTCCTTTAACTCAACTCTTCAATTTTTTTGTTCACCACTGCCTTAGCTAGGTATTGAACTCAAGACTCTTTGGGTTTAGTCCCAGGATCACTGGACCATGTGTCCTTGAGGACATCTGTGTATGAATTTTGGGACTTATAAACCTAATGTCTTAGCAACCTTTTTTTTTTTACCAGTGTTCATATTGCAATTTTTTTGCTGTTATTATTTCATTTTTTTTACCAGAGATCATATTGCAATTTTTTAAATTATTATTGGTTTATTGATAACGGAGCAGAATACTTAGAACTAGAAAAGGGGTCATTCCATGTCAAAACACCAGCAAAAAGTTGAAATCTGCACCCACCGACATCGAATTATTTGAAATTTGGCAAAAAATGTTCACCTTCATGAGTTACAAAAGAGTGCCAAATTATTTTGTGCTAGACCTTACCATTCGGATTTTAAATTATTTTTTAAATTAATAAAAACAATCTTATTGAATAGTTTAAGAAGTCACTTAGCACATTATCAACATTTGAGAGATCATGGAGCATTAGGATGATTGTCTTAATTATAATCTTTCACTGAAATCCTGCATGTACACAGGAAAAAAACTCTAAACTTGGAAGGGTCATATCTTCTAAAGTAGACTTGAACCCCTCACAAAATTCTTTGGAGAACTTGAGCGGGCATAGTAGATGTTAGGAAAAAAATATTATGAAAATTGAAGAGAAAGTATTTTCTAAAGACTGACTGTAAGCTACATAAGTGAAAAGTTGTTGATTTTGGAGTCATGCATTTGGGTGAGCAAAATAAAATTCTCTATCAGGTATAGAGTTAAAATAATTGGATATCTGGATTCTACAGTCCTTATTTGCCCTCCATACCAAATTTCAGAAATATTGAATGTATGGAAGTATTTTTTTTAATTTAAAAAATAACACTGAGATTCTGTGACGCTGCACGGCCTTAATTTAGAAGCAAATAGGCAAATTATAACCCCCCCCCTCAAATCCGAATGGTAAGGTCTAGCACAAAATAATTTGGCACACTTTCCTAACTCATAAAGGGGGAACATTTGTGCCAAATTTAAAGTAATTCAGTGTCAGTGGGTGTAACACCCTGGTGAATTGGCATGGAATGACCCAAAGGAGAATTTATCAGTCTTTTAAAACAGGCGTCTGATACGCCGGTGAATATTGTATTTCATATCATTTATAAATTTCTTTTATTGAATTTGATATTTTAGCTTTCTTCTCGGCCAGTCCGTTTGATGTCCAATTCCTGCAGAGTGAAGTTAGAAGTAAAAAAAATAACAATTTGAATAAAAGAAAATACTTTTATATACGTTCTTTTTGTACAGTGCTTGGATAGTCTTGACGTTAGAATTTATCAATTCTCCATGCAGAAAATTATCGACCCGCTTCGTAAATTAAATGTGACACTCCAATTGGTGTGGATAAGTCTGAACAAGGCTTCTGACACAAGGCTTATGTCAGAGTTTTTTTTTTTTTTTCAGGCAGGCGATCATGTGATATCAGGTAAACTCTTGGCAGTTTCAATCTCTTGCTTAAATGGACCATCGCCCAAAACTGGTGTGGGGTACGATGTGACTTGGATGGCGTCTAGTGATTCTCCTAATTTCCAACAAGAGCTCATTGTTGTCTGATCCTAGGAAATTAATTATATGTCCAATTTTGGGGAGATCCTTTCTTCAATGAGTAGTGGTTATAGGATATCGATCCACTTTAACTCTTTGCTTCTAATTTTGGCACCTCACACCAATACTTCCCCATGGACGTGGGCAATTCTTCTGACTTCCTCGATAATTCACTTGCGCCTGCCACATTGGCTATCCTTCAACCAATCTACTTCTCAATCGCTTGGCATGGCTTAATTTATGGTCATTATTTAAAAAATTTCTAAATTCTAAATTTTGTTTACGTGAATTTTCTCAGCATTGCTTTGCTTAAAATCAGATATTTAGCAGATGTTTCCTTCTCGGACAGTCATACATCCCACCCTGGCAGGGTTGTTGCACCCAAAATAACCTAGGTTAGACAAAGAAATCATATTCCATTGATTTGGCTACAGATAAAATTTTATTCATTCTACTTATATTGTGTTTTCGTAACCCGGTCTTTTTGAGTGCCTCATTAATTAGCTGTCAGCTTAAATATTGTTACATGTCTTCTCTGTGGTAATAGTACTCTCCTTCAAGTAATATTTTCTGGTTTCTCATAAAAAGATAAGACTTCTGTTTTGGGAAAAACAGAGAAATATTCCTTCTTTACATGCTGATAAATTATGATATAATACTTCTTTTGTAATTTTTCTTTTTATTGAATATAGCTTTACGTATTTGTTTTTTGTTGTTTGATTTAGGGTCATTCCATGTCAATTCACCAGGGGGTTGCACCCACAGACACCGAATTACTTGAAATTTGGCACAGATGTTCCCCTTCATGAGTTAGGAAGATGTGCCAAATTATTTTGTGCTAGACCTTACCGTTCGGATTTTAGGGTGCAGATTATAATTTGCCTATTTTGCCTCTAAATTAAAGCCGTGCAGCGTCACAGAATCTCAGTGTTTTTTAAAAAGATTTTTTAAATACTTCCAAACATTCGATATTTCTGAGATTTGGTATGTAGGGCAAATAAGGACTGTAGAATCCAGATATCCAACTATTTTAACTCTATACCTGATAGAGAATTTTATTTTGCTCACCCAAATGCATGACTCCAAAATCAACAACTTTTCACCAATGTAGCTTTCTTTAGAAAATACTTTCTCTTCAATTTTCATAATATTTTTTTCCTAACATCTACTATGCCTGCTCAAGTTCTCCAAAGAATTTTGTCAGGGGTTCAAGTCTACTTTAGAAGATATGACCCTTCCAAGTTTAGAATTTTTTTCCTATGTACGTGCAGGATTTCAGTGAAAGATTATAATTAAGACAATCATCTTAATGCTCCATGAAAAACGGTATAGCATTATGAAAAACGGTCTCAAACTTTATAAAAACGAATTTTTATCGTCAAAATGTGTTATGATTAAGAGGAAAGAACAATGTATTTTTTAACCCCTTCTAACACGTTCAAAATTTTAGTTAAAAATCTTGTTTTGTTTACATCAGCGTAAACTAAAAAGTTACGTAGTGTTTACAGTAGCTGATTAGTGTGATTTTGGTGTGATTTTGGGGTGACAGACACATTAATTTTATTAATTAATGAATTAATATTTTTTAAATAAGATTGGTTTAACTTTAAATTTGCCATTTTTACTTAAATAAGGTGTCAAAGTTAAATTTTCAATTTTTTAGAGATTTTTTAAATCTAAAAGTTTTTGTTTTTTTTCGAACTTCTTAAAAAATTGAAAATGGCGCCTGAAAGTAAATATTTGTTTTCATTTTTTTTTTTTTTCAAATCTATATAATTTTTATTTGAAATACGCTAGAATATTTTGCTAACGAGAAATAGTAAATTTATTCCTTTAGCTTTCTATTAAGCTAAAAATTAACATTTAAAAATGATTTTTCATATTAAAAATTTAAATGTAAACGTTAGGTGTAAATTTTACGGAAATTTGTGGAGGTACCTATGTTTATGTTATTATTAAGAGGAAAGAACAAAGTATTTTTTTTTTTTAAATTTTAATCCCTTCTAACACGTTAAAAATTTTGTTTAGAAATTTTTTGCTTACGTCAGCGTCAAAAATTACGTCAAAATTATTTTTCAAATCTTTTGTTTTAGAAAATCTTGATAATTTTTTTTTTTACATATGTTACTTTTAGTTTTATGCTATAATTAAGTAATATTTATTTCAAATCAGATTAATTTAAATTTGCTAATTTTACTCAAATAATGTCAATTATAATTTATATTTTATTTTTGGAAAATTTTTAAAACCAATAATTTTGTTTTACTAAAAATATGTCTTACGTTTCATTAACGTCGACAGTAATGTCAGTAGTTACCTGTGAAACATTTATTTGAGGAATATTATTAGCCGATTTAAAGAATAATTAATTTGATTTGAAAGAAAAATAACCTCAGAAATTCTATGGTCCTATCTACATTTTCTTAGAGGGTAAAAATAACATTTTAAAATGTGAATTTACAATACTGTAGAGTAAATTCACCTGTTGGTCGAGAAGCCAATTATTGGTTGATGTGTGACCCAAAATTTGCATGACCTTCTTCTTTTATAAACAAGAGACACGTGCTTGCCTCCTTTCATTTGTGACGAAGTAGGATACATGCGACACACTATCGGTTGATTTGACCAGGTAAGTCTGCCGGTTTCTTTGCTACAGTCGGAGACAGAACCAAAGAAAATCTAGAAGCGATGAGGAAAAGAATGCATATTGGTTTGTGTCCTGCAATTATAAATGATGTCTGAAGTATATTTAACGACTTAGATAAAATTGGATATAATTGTGTAATCATTAATCCAATAAGAACATTTGGCGCTTTTGCGCGAATGGGGTCGCACATTTGTCATTTCGCTTCTGGTTTTGCACCTCCGGTTCAGTTTTTGCTTATCCACTTGTTTACTTCTTGATTATCCACTCCACTAAATATTCACAGTTATTATATAAATTAAAAATTCAGTTTTATTTTATTTTGTGTATTTATTAAATAAAAACCAATTTGTGTTTATTGTTGCACTTAAGTCTTTCATTTTATTTTGCATATGGCAGCATGTAGAAATAGAAAAACAGATCACAGAGAAAAGGTACACAATAAATCCAAGATGGTGGCATGTATTCACTGAAAATCGTACGAAACTTTTTTTTGTCATAAGTGTACCCATCGTAAGTTGTTTTTTTTTAATTTTTTTTTTTTTTAGGATTACTTCTGGAGGATATATTGTTCGTTTTAAAATGTTTTTCTTGAAAATAAAACCGTTAACATAAACATTGTATATATGTGTGAGCCCGTGCGACCCCCATTCGCACAAAAGCGCCGAACATTTTGTTTCTCAGAACACCTGGCTCCAGAAAAACTTAAATGGTTTTAAATGAAAAAAGGCACAGACAGAACTCCTCATCAATGGGAGTATTTGTGAATATATAGTAAAGTATTTAAAGATGTTTACTGTTGCAAATTAAAATAATAAATTCAAATTTAAATGTATTTCTTTTATCTGTTAGTTGCAGAAAAAAGAACAATGACCTTGGCATCCAAAAGTTGTTCTGGTGGATATTGAAAATTTCTAAAACCAGCTGTGAAAAAAGAAATTTCAGAAAAAGGCTCATTTTTTTTCATACCCGAAAATAGAGAATAACTGGCTTCAACTAAAGTGTTTTCGCTGACAAAAAATAAGCCAACAAGCATCTGTACAAATGGGAATATATGTATTTTGAGAAAAATAAAAAACATGTATTTGAAAATATATTAGAAAGAATAACAGAGATATATATATATATATATTTTAACTCGCCATTTTATGTATGTGAATTATGACACTGATTTTAGACTTTTACCAAAAAGTTATTCATGAAATTCATTTGAATCTGATAATTCCCTGATTTTTGGTAAATCTTTTAAAACAGGGTTTCAATTTTTAGCTTTTATTTTGGTTAAAAAAAAATTATTTTTGGGTTTGGACTTTGATAGTACCGTTGTTAACTGTTGCCCAGAAAATTCGATAACTGAAGTGAAAATTCGCTCATTTTGACAAGGTAGAAACATTCGGTCACTATGATATAAAAGTCGATTAAAATTTAATTTTAGGGACGTTCTGGAGTGGAGATTTGGGGCTAAGCCCCCCTCCCCCTATATTTTTCAAATACAAATGAGGCTATATATTCTTTAGGTACCCTTGTCATATTGATATCATGTTACACATTTTTTAATGTGTTAATTTTTTTTCCCATATTTTTTAATCTTATGACAGTTTGGAAGATAAACAATTTATTTCAATTAATTACTTTTTATTTTCAAGTGAGTTACTTGAAACTAAAATAATTGATTACTCACTATAAAACAGTACAAAATTCATTTTATATTCATGCTTCCTACGATCATCTGTACATTTGAAATAAAACCATGTTATGGACACAAAAAATATTTATTTAAAAAATAGGTGTGGAAGGGCTTAGCTCTCTAATCCCACACAAAGTATGATCCTGGTATTGTTGTAATTGTTTTTATCTAGACCCCCATAGTTAATAATTCTTTTTAAAAAACATTTATTGGGCAGTCGGCCTGGATCCCTAAGCCCCACTTCTGCAAGTAGTAATTAGGTATCTCCAACGATATCGAAAAAACATTAAACGTTTAAAAAGAGTTCTTAAAATGAAAATCCTTTTTACTTTCACGATAAACACGGGTCCAGATTTGCATCTCACAGAACGCAAAACCAAAACTTTTTAAACTAAAGGTTATGAAGTCAAATGTTTTTGCCCTTGAATTGACAAAAATCTCAATATTGTACACAAAAAATCTATTTAGAATTAAATAACCATAGCACCACGGTAATTTTATGTAAAAAGAGGTACTGCCACTAAAAAACAGCATAGCATCATAAAAAAAAAAAAACAGACGTAATAAAACAATGTTTTATCGTCAAAATGTTTGTTATTATTAAGAGGAAAGACCCAAGTATTTATTATTTTTTAAAATTTTAATTCTTTTTAGCACGTTCGGGATATTTGTTAACCATTTTTTGTTTTTACATCAGCGGTCACGAAATAATTAGCATTATTTTTAACGCCTTTTTTATGATGAAAAACAAATTAATTTGGCAATTCTTGCAAAAATCAATTGTCAGATTTTAAGGAAACTTTCAGAACATATTCACAAATGAATTAAATAATTTTTTAAATTATTTTTTCTTTTTTTTTTTTTTTACATGTTACCTCTCCACTTATTTCATGAAATTTCGCGAAATAAAATTTTAAGGTGGAAATCTGTTTCATTAGTTAAAAGCAGGACTCCTTGAAAAATTTAGATCAGTTTTTTGTAGGTACCTCCACTAATTTCAGTAAAATTTACTACGCCTAATGTTTACATTTCAATTTTTAATATGAAAAATCATTTTTGAACGTTAAGTTTTAGCTTAATAGAAAGCTAAATGATTAAATTTACTATTTCTAGTTAGCAAAATATTCTAGCGTATTTCAAATAAAAATTATATAGATTTTTTTTTTTAAATTTCAATTTTTTTTTACTTTCATGCGCTATTTTCAATTTTTTAAGTTCATAAACAAAACAAACTTTTAAAATTTAAAAATCTCTAAAAAATTGAAAATTTAATTTTGACAACTTATTTAAGTAAAAATAGCAAATTTAAAGTTAAACCAATCTTATTTAAAAAATATTAATTCATTATTGGATAAAAACTATTTATAAACAACTGGTCTATTTACTGTGACAGCTACTTCATAAATCGATCTCGTCTGTCATCGCCTGTCAAAAATTATGTATGGACGACTCAAATTGGTAGACAAACAAAATTTTCTGTAGAGCGGGGATAACTATTTGAACTCGTGACCTTTTCATAATTATGTCACTAAGGTTAATCCATAGATGAAAATAGTAAATTGTTAAATGTAAAAAAAAAAAAGAATTTAGAAATTATTTTAAAAATATTCTGGGTCAATTACTTATATTATGATTTTCTATTTTGTATTTGTAAATTTGATTTCCACTTAATTAAACAAATAAAATAAAATAAAGCCCGCATAATAATGCAGAATTTTAAACGAGTTTAAATCAAAATTCATCAAAAACAAATTTTTTTAAGAGAATAGTGCCCTTGATATAACTTATCGACAAAATAAATTAAAAGCTTTTCTAATTAAATAATGGCATAGTTTTAGTACATCTTTTACTTGACCATTCAGAGCAGATTTTTGATAAAAGTGGGTCTAATTAAAAAAATAAAATTGATACAAATTCTCCAATGACTTCTGCATTTAACTTAAACAAAAAATTTTCCCCGCGTAATTTAATTTCTCGAAATTTCATGAAATTAATTAAATGGGGGGGGGGGGTTAATATACGTAAAAAATATTTTTTAAGAACATTTTTTAAAACAAAAGATTTCAAAAAATTAATTTGTGAATATGTCCTTAAAATTTAATTAAAATCTGACAATTGTTTTTTGCTCAATTTTTAAATCGAATGTGTCTGTCACCCCAAAATGAAACAAAATCAGCTATTTTAAACACTACATAACTTTTTAGTTTACATTGACATAAACAAAACAAGATTTTTAACTAAAATTTTGAACGTGTTAGAAGGGGTTAAATTTTTTTAAATAATTAAAAAAAAAAAAAACCTCGTTATTTCCTCTTAATAATAACAAACATTTTGACGATAAAATTGTTTTTATTAAGTTTGGGGTATTTTACATCATCCTATGCTGTTTTTTTTTTACCTAGTTTTTTGTTTAACATTGTCACCGAGAATCTGCTCTGAATCGTAAAATAATGCAATAAAACTATCTAATTATTTAATCAGAAAAACTTGCTTTTTATAAATTATATTTATTAAGGATACTATAATCTTGATAAGTATGTTTTTTAGATAAATAATTTTTATAAGAATTATTTTTACTTTTTAAAAATGTTAAATAATTTATATTATAATTCGTTTAAAATTCTGCATCACGTCAAGGAAGTTAGGTGATATTTTTATTAAGTGAAAACTACATTAACAAATCAAAAATTGAAAAACTCATTAAAATTAGTTTAACCCAATATTTTTAAAAAATTATTTTTTTCAGTATTTATACTGAAAAAAAAATTTTTTTAAAAATATTGGGTTAAAACTATTTTTAATGTGCCCCTGTTTGAATGTAGGATGACCATACACAACATAATCAAAAAATAAAAACAATGACTAGAATATTTAAATTCAACATACCTAAAATTAGAATACGCAGAACATTTTCCAACACTTTTAAGATTACTGAATACTTAAAAATTATACTAAAAAACGTTCACCCGTCATTTTTTTAATTACGTTTTAACAGATAGGGTCTCCTTAGAACAACAGGTGTCAGCACCTCATCAAGATCAAGTGATACAAGTAGGTATCCCAAACCAAAATTTTATTTTCATTATATCTAAAAACTTTTAATGTAGCCATATAGAATTTTGCAAACATAAACAATGGTACCAAATTTATTTTGGTAGCTCAATTAGCCACTAAGTTATGACCCTTCAAAGTGCGCCGGAAATAAGAAAATTTGCTGTATGTTCCACAAGCCAATTTTAACCGTGTATAACAGAAAATTCAGGCTTCAAACAAATGAAAAATCCTTACAAATGTAATGTCATCTTGTGGTAAATGAAAATTAATAGTAATAGAAGCAATAATTATTAGAACAAACCAGGCTACACATTAAGTAAATCCCATTACCAGATGGAAAACAGTGCAAAAAGTGACACGAAAGTGCAACTTTGACTGTTCATAAAAGTTTCATTTCAACAGCTAACTCATTGAATCTTCTTAATATGATTCATAGTATATTAGGGACCAAGCTAATTTTTTCTTTTAATAGTACATTAATAAAAACCTCATATTTGGACCATGTAAAAGCAGACGAAAATGCAATTTGACAAAAAGGTCAAAAAAAGGGTAAAAAAAAAAAGAGGCAAAAGTATACGTCACTCAACTTGCTGTAAAAAAAGTACCCATTGGAGATACAAGCTTGAAACTTGGCAACTACTAATTTTTGGATGAGGAATTCAAAAAAGAATTTGTCTTTTCTGTAATATCAAAACTTTTTGTCATAGATACATTTTAACTTGGGTGAAATTGTGGTTTTTTAACTCCCAAAAAAAAGGACCGACAACAGCAAAATTTAGAAATTTGTTATACAAAAGGAATCCCTAAGTCTTTTTTTTTTTTTTTTTTTTTTTAAGCAAATTTTTATTGAAAAGCTTTAAACTTCATACATTTAAAATGAGCAAAACATTTTTTACCTCAATTGATGAAGCATATTTTCTAAGCAAATTTAATGCTCCTCCTGCAGTTCCTCACTCTCCTTAGTGATTTGCAGTCAGAATTTTGTATAGGCTTTTGCACAATATATCCAGAAAATTCCAATTCCTACCATCATTTGAAATTGGCATTACATCAAAATCCCATCTATAAACAAATGTTGACTCTACCTGCGCAATATCTGACAAAGGCCATCAAAAATAATCATTTCTACCTTTGGTTGGAGCTAAAAAATTTTATTACAGCACTGGATGGCAATGTAACATCAATGACTTGGCCAATGTTGGTGCTATAGTATACAGCAACCAACTGTCCTTGGCACTCATCAGTGAAAATAATTTGAGACGGTTCTTCATGACAACTTCTGTTGTAATTCTTTCTTGGATACAGTGTCACAAGGACTTCTTGTTGTGCATGTCTTTGTCACAGATGTTTTGCATGTTTCCTTGAGATGCTAAGAATGGATTGCCACTCAGTTGATATTCCTTCTAGCCAAGTTGTCATTCGGTTGAGTTTGAGCATGTTTGAGGTTGATCAATTGTGTAAAGACCAGTTCTTAGGGTCTTCGTCCCTTTCTTTATCCTTTTAATTTATTCTCTTGTACCAGTTTTTTTAATTTTGAGGATAAATACTTTCTCATTGTAATTGGACGACAGAAGTTGATTTATTCATGTGACCATCTTACTGAACTTGAGATTATTCTTTAAGTAATGCTGGAGCTGAACAACTGCTTCATTGGTCAACTCATTTGCTCCTTTGGCAGCTAAAGAATCTGTAAATAAAATATCTACAATTCTTGTATTACAAAATAAACAGGAATGGGCAAATCACAGTATTACATAGGTAGTAAAGGCGAAATTTATGCTAATTTAATTAATATATGTGGGACCTAGGTAGGCTTCTGGATTTCACCTAATTTTTATTTTTTTATGTTAACTTTTCATTGTTATTGTTAAATTCTTAAGGTGTTAAAAGAAAAAGTTACTGATATTTAAAAAAAATGCTTAAAAGTAAATCATAAAGTAAATAAAAATAATAAATCTGGTAGAAAAGTAAAAGATGTTTTTCGATGATAAAAGTAAGCAATATCTTGACTAAAAAAAAAAAACTAGCGTATTTGAAAATTGTGTACATTTTTTAATTTTTTTTATTGACGCAACTAAAAAAAAATAAAATAAATATTCTCCAGTTTATTTTTTTTATTGTTTTTTTGTTATATATAAAATGTACCCAGTCTAGTTAAATTTTTTTTTTTTTTTTTTTAACTAAACGTTCAAGTTATTGGTTCCGATTAATAAACAAACTGATAGATATTTTTATTTTAAGTACAATTATTTTTTTATCGGCGCTCACGTAACTGGTTGTAACTAAAAATGTTTTACTTTATTTTTTTTATTTATAAAACGTGCCCAGTCTAATTAAAAAATAATTTAACTAAATGTTCAAGTTAAATGCCAGATAGAACCTAGGTCTCGAAACACAACTGATACACATTTTTTAAGTTGTACATTTTTTTTTCTTTTTTATTGATGCTCAAAAGTTCAGCTAAGATATATTCTCCAATTTATTATTTAAAATAAAGTACTTTATACAACTTTTAAACAAATAAAAAGAATTAAACTCACCTGCGATATCCATAGTGAAACAAGTGGTTTGTTGACATTTTCGTTCGCATATTTCGTCTCTCAGTGCTATTCATGTATCGCGCTCACAGTTGAATATGGTGATTTACTCTGTTGAGTGTTGTTGTACTTGTAAATCTCGACGTATGCACAGTTTTATTAGCGGCACGGCTTGGTTTATGAACATATAGTAATATGAAACCCACAGATTATTAAAGACGAGATATTTCTCTACAAAATGGTGTAATTTACGGAAATTTTAAAATTTAATTTCTTTGAGATTTCATTTACTAAAGTTTTCAACTTGGATTTTTTTTTGTGATTGACAAAAAACTAAATATTGTAGTAAACTGTAAAGTCAAAAAAAAAAATCTGTTAAAATTAATATTAACAGATTTGGGTCAAACAAGAAAGAAAACAATTTTTTTATTAATAAAGGTTGAATTAAATGCTGTCAAATTTTCCCCCTTGAATCAACAAAAATAACAATGACCACTATCATCAGATTAAAAAAAGAAAAATTTAATAATCATACCATCATGGTGATTTTATTGGAAATAACTACTAACCATGACTCAATTTAAGTACATCAAAGAAAAATATAAGAAAAAACTAAAAATGTACTTTTATTATAATATCGATAGCCCAAGTGACTTCTTCTACATGCCATGTCCTTTTAGGAGCTTAGTGATTATGGCTGTCCCCAATCTCCTGCCCCTTGTAGCTCTTAATAGCTTTTGTCTTTTTGCCATCTCTCCTATATCTTTTTTTGCCATCCATTCACTAAAGCTTTACCAGGTACGTTGAGCATGGCTTTTCCCACTCACTCCCACTCAAGACGGACTTTTGCATGGAAAGTTCCCTCTCTACATTCCCTCTATGAACTTTGCAAATCTTATCAGCTTTGGAGAAATGTTTTTTGTTTTCTTTTTGTTTTCTTTTTTTTTCTTGGACAGGTGTGGCGGGGAAGAAGTGGATGGTTGGGTAGGTGCGTAAATGGTGGGGGATGGAGTCTGAGCTGGTGAAAGGAGGGGGCTCGTTGATTTTAGCGCAACGTCCTCGATTTCTGCTGCCGAAGCAGGGGCATATGGATACCTGATTATGTCCATGTCCCTCTATTTTCTGCATCGTCCAACCCGCTTTTCCTTCTTGATTGTTTTCTCTTCCTCTCTCCCTATACAAGAATTCATAATTCCGTTACGATCTTATGTGATTACATGCTGCCATTTTTTTCTTTCCATAATCGAGTTACGAAAGTGACCGGAAAGTAACAATAACAAAATTCGATGCCCACTCACCTGCGAATTTCAGCTGCAGGAGTAGGGTTAAAAAACATTCCGGTGGGTTTCAGGATATTACTTTTTTTATTTATTTTTTTATTTTATTTTATGAAAATAAAACAAAGCCCTCTCTTATTTATTACGGAAAGAAAAAATACAAAATGGCGGCATGTAATCACATTAGATTGTAACAGAATTATGAATTCTTGTATAAGTGTAACCGTTTTCATAGGTTTGATTTTGTGTTTGAGGAGTTATAGTTTGAGGGTCTATTGTTCGATTAAAATGTTTTTGATGAAAATAATAAAGATTTACAAAAAACTTAGCCGTGCTTAAACCAACAAATGCCAATTTTTCTTCTAAGAGCTCATTTACTTTAGTACGAGTTGCAGGATATTTATTCTTTCAAACATTACGCCTTCCAAACCAGACAAAGATAAATTTATATTTTGATTTTACGCGCACACTGATTTACGATGAAATACTGGGTGTGTTAGTAACACACAATACCGAATTATTTTCTTTTGTGCTTTTCTTTAGGCTCTTTTCTTTTAACATGTATTGCTGGATATATAAAATTTGCAAAACTTCTACCTCATACACCAAATAATACAAAATTTTAATGGTTCGCTTAATTAAGATCACTTGTTGAATTTATTAATCTTGTAAATTTTTCACCTTACTCGCCAAAAACAGAATTTGATTTTTTCTGGTGAACTTTCAATTTAAAGTGACTTGCTTGTAAAAAGGAAGTACTAGCCAAAATATATAGAATTCCTTTTTATCCTTCATCATTGAAAAATGGAAAATTTACCAAAGATTTACCTTAACATGTACTAACGAAAGTTCCGAAATAGTCATACAAAAATGACTTTTTGCTAAGAGCCCACTTATTTAAAGATGACTGACGGAATGTTTTAACATTGCAAAAATTCCACATTACACATTCGAAAAATTCCGAATTACTTTTTTTCGTCTCACAGCAATCTTACTTTAAGATGAATTGTAGAGGCACTCATCTTGCAAAACTTACGCCTTGATCACCGTCAAATACAGTATTTGCATTTTTCTAAGGGACCACTTATAAATTGTATTATGAATCGCTGTATGCATTTATCTTTCAAATCTTGAAACTTCCTTGTCGGAAAAGCAGAATTTACTTTCGCCTTCATAAAGCTTTCTTAGTCTTAGATAATTTACCGCCTTTTCTGCTAGATAATATTACAGTTTACTTTTATTTATAATTTTAATTTATTATTTTTCGGGCCATCATTCTTTAAAATGAACGGCAGTATGTATTAACTTTACAAGACTCCCGCCTTAATGATCAGAAAATAGAATTTGTTTTTCCTTCTTTTACTGTCCCCTATTTCAAGATGAAAATTTGGATGCAAATCTCCCGCCTGACGCACCGGAAAAAAATGATTCATTTTTTCATCTAAAGAACTCTTTTACTTCATAAAGTACTTACTGTTTGCATTAAAATTGCAATGCTTCTGCCTTGCTCCTCGCAAAAAAACATAAAAAAACAGATCTTTTACCTCTAAAGGGGATATTTTAAAATGAAATGCCGGTATTATTAACATTACAAAATCTTCGACTTATCGTCAGAATATACATTTTCATTTTTATTCTGTGCGCTCTCTTATTTAAGATGAATTTCCAAATGTTTAATTATGAAAAACATTTTTTACACCCCGGAATGCACAGAATTTTCTCTTTTGGCAGCTAAAACTTATCTTTCTTTAGATATGAGTTGCTTTTTTCTTGGAAAAGATTTCCACATCAGATGCATATATATTTTCTTTTTCTCTCTTAAGGTCACAGGTATTTAAGATGAAATGCAGTATATATTATCTTGCAAAAAGTCCGTCTTACTTGCCAGACAATACAGAATTTGCTTTTTCTTTCTAAGAATATTGGAAATGAATTTCTGGATGTGACTAACCTTACAAACTGTATATCTTATACGCTGGAAAATGCACAATTGTCTCTTCTAATATTTCTATTATTTAAAAGTAGATTAAAAGCTGTATTCCATGTACAAATTCAAGGAACACTGGTCCAGTTTAGAAAACAACAATGATAATTTTAAAGAAATAGCTAGTAATTCCTCAATTCACTCCATAGAACTTCGAAATCTCACATAACTCTGATTCGAATTAAGACCAAATTTCAGCAAAATTCTGATTTGAGCCCAAGTTCCAATTCAGATTGAGAATTGAATACTTCAAATGACAAACTCTGCGAAACTTCAAAACCTCACTTCACGAATCTCTCCATTAAATTTGATTTCTTGGCATTTTGAAGAAATAAAATTGATTTCCTCAATTTAAAGTTTCGGAGATATTTTAAACTGAATTTAAAACTTTTTTTTTTTTTTTTAATTCACAAAATTTTTGTGTTACTTTAAGGACAATATAAAGTAAAAACTTTTAAAATCAATCATTATTTTCAGTTATTTTGAAATTTGAATTTTTAACTGTTCCCTACTCATCCAGACATAAATCTCAATGCTAGATGTTTAAACCCCAGATGTAGGGGTGAGTTACAATCCTGGTATCATTCTGATTCCAAAAATGTATAGTATGTCTGTATAGATCACTGTAGTGGCCCGTTTTAAAGGGGTTTCAGACACACTGGCCAACAGATTAGAATTTGCCGTTTATTTATATATAGAGAGGATGAATTGCTGAATTTATTAAAATTGCCAATCTTCCGATCATCTCGCCGATAAAACATTTTTTCTTAGAGTTCGCAAACTTTAAGAGGAACTGTTGGTTGTACTAACTGTTCAATTCTCCCACCTTACTCAGCGGAAAGACGGAATATTTTTGTTTTCTTCTCAGAGCTATCATACTTTAAGGTGAAATACCTTCAAAAGTACTCTCTTAATACGCTGGAAAAGCAGAATTTGATTTTTTTTTTTTTAACCTCAAGTAATTAAAAATGACACGTTCGTGTGTGACTTTACTCTAATCGGACCAAACCAAGTCATCGATTCCAGTCTACCATTTGGATTAAGCCAGTTTTGCGATCAATTAATACAACGTGGGACGAGACAAGGCTTGAACCGGAGTGATCAACTTTACGATCAGCCAAGGGGATCGAGCTTGAAAGTGGAGTGCCTGGATTCTCCGTCATAATTGGTACTGTTGGAGGGGGTGTATACGTCATACACAGCTTAAAAACGAAAGTAGGATGGAGTAATTAAATATTCAGATTTCAGACAATAAAATTTTATGATATATTAAAATCTGACATTATATATGTATAATTATTCCAGTTTTCATTCAATATAATTTTATTCCTATAATTTATATTAACACCTATGGATTCTTGCAATAAATGTACTAATGGGATTCGATATGTTCTGGAGTGCTCTCCTTCTATATGGGTTTAGAAAAAGTTTCTCGGTCATATTATCTCAAAAATCTTTACACTTATCAGTAGGTTTGTAAGTTCACGAAATCACATTTTCCAAATATATTATGGGTGATGAAGCCATGTTTAGTACATTATCGCAACAAATTCTTAATCTTTCTGGCATATTAAAACAATCTGATTTACGGTAATTAATAAAGTAATCATCAGTTTAATAACAAAATTCTCAAGTGATTACACACCGAATGAAAAATACACATCAGTAAATAGTTTTCCAGCAACATTAAATATAAAAATACGAATAAATACTTACTTCATTACTTGAATCAAATTACTGAAAAATATGTTAATATATATTTTATTTAATCATTATATTTTTTTATTTTCACGAAGGAAAGCACTTAATAAAATTATTTGCCAACGTTTATAAGAACTATTCCAATATTTTATCATGAAATTAATAATCTGGGATAAGTCACTAATTATCTGACTGTCATTAATTCATGGTCAAGTTTTGGTTTAAATTATTGCAATAAATATAAGATTTATGAGTGCATAAACCACTCTCTTCAACAACTATGTCCCCAATGTGTTGAAGTGTTAAGTCTCTAGTGACACTTTCTCTGCGCAAGTTCAAATCCAAGAACCATATTCTTTATCACAATAATCAATATTAGTAAATTACAAAGCAAATAGCTTTACCTTCTCTAGTAAATTAATAATTCCACAATTACCCTCTGCGTATGGAGTATTAGTATTTTAATTCCTTTCAATCGTTAGCTTTGTGTGTACTGAAAACGTCTCCTCTTCGTGGCCGTAACGTTCATGGAGTAGCAGTAAGGTCTAAGAAAGATGCGATTTTTCCATAATGAAAAGTATGTAGGTTGGTTCGAACACAGCTAAAGACGCATTTCATTAAAAACACATTTCCGTGTTCGCAAAAAAGATAGCGGTTGGTAATATGCTTTTGTTTCAATGCTAATTTGAATAAAAGATTTAGTATTTATTTTTCGTAAAATGTTTGAATAAATATATATATATGTAGGTGCATAAACTAAAAGTGAGATCCGAGCTGCCAATTGCCGTGTAAGTGGCAAATTGCTCAAATTACCTTTGTTTCTAAGTTTGAGATCTTGATGTATATGTTTGTGCAACAAGTTTGAATATTTTAGTAAAAACAAATTTTCCCAGGAAATCTGATTGTGGAAACTGGTCTTCAAAGGACTATAGATTTTGATAGGTGGCAACTTTGTATTGTCTATGTTCGCTTAAAAGCTTATCAGACGAAAGCATGTAAGCATGACATTTTGGATACAGATGGCTTAGAAGATTGGCGATATTTAAAGTCTGAAAATGTTAAAACAAACTAGAATAAATAACCCCTTTGACTCCTCTTTCGATCAAGGGATGGTAAGAAAATTCGCGGGTGGACGGGTCCTCGTATATACAGAATTTTGGCGAACGACAACAGACTCCGGCGGACGGCCAGGAGAGATGGCTCGAAGATTGACTGATCTTCACACACGCAGTTCCAATTCACACCCGCTTGAACGTAACTTGGTTTCGATTCACTGATAAAGTTTTAAGACATACATTAGTTCCCAGTTGCTACTCACTCCAGAGATGTTAAGCTATATCAAACTTTTGTAAATATTCTATCTTAATTTACTCCTATTAACCATTTTCAAACAAGGATCTGGCGTTCTCCTTCGTCAAACAACACGACTTTCTTTCTTTAGCCCAGTCGTCAAGAAAATGCCA
Organism: Acanthosepion esculentum; assembly: GCA_964036315.1. NCBI lineage: Eukaryota > Metazoa > Mollusca > Cephalopoda > Sepiida > Sepiidae > Acanthosepion > Acanthosepion esculentum. The sequence continues at coordinate 20,218 of CAXIWW010001018.1, forward strand.
GGGCTTACTGAATAACCCACTTCTTTTGTCAGTAATAAACAACACTTAGCCACAACGGTAGACGATCGACGACCTAACTGGCACCACTCCTGAAACCAGTGGAAAACTTAAGCAACCTGACCCCAACAGCCATCCCAAGGTAAAGATATCTACCGAAGTATGGGGTCTAAATTGCATGGCTGCACGAATGGGGAAAAGGGGCTTATGTTATATACGTGCACATCATGATGCCCCTTTCTGGAGATGAACTTCTTTGGAGAAGTAGTAAGTTATTTGGTAAGCACGGTTTTCGAACTCTGTAATAAGTAGTATATTTTTCAATTCTCAGTCAGTTATAACTTACCAGATATGTTTTCGGAAATAAGAGGGATAATTTGAGCTCGAAATAATTTTCGGAATTGTTTCAAATTTCATGTGAACTTTTCCTTGGGGCATATTATACCAAGATACCAATTAAGATTTATAAACTCATAAAAAGCAATCACAAATTAGTCGGTTTGCTGTAGGTTAATGGTAAGATTGCCGACAGTGATTCTAGAGATCGGGGTTTCAAGTTCAGCAAGAATCCGATAATCAATGTTTGATTTAGTGTAAAAAGAGTGTTATTACTGTCGGTTGAAAAATTGTTAAATACGTATTATGATTAAAGTTTTATATAATTTCTGGATATTAAATACAGGATTTTTTAGATTAAAAGTAGGCGTAAGTCATATCCCAGGAAGACAGTACCTGAATACATTCGATCATTTAGCCTGTAACTTACATGAGAAACCTCGCGCTATTCGATCCCGAACCGCTTCACCGGTAACACGATTGACATTAATCAAACCTCCTTACCGTCTACACCACGAAGCTGCCACTAACGTTCTAAGCATTTCTACTGTAACAATTTTAATAATTCAGGAATTAAACAAAATATATTACATCCAGAATATTTTTAGAGTAATAGATTTTGCTAAATCATCCACCATAAAAACAGTACCGGAATACTTTCAATTTAACTGTTTGGACTTCGCACAGGGATTCCTGCGTTATTCGATCCCAAACAATTGCTTGGTTCGCAGGCAAATCCATTAATTTTACTTCCCAAAAAGCCGAACATCTATACCTTCTGCGCCACGTAGCCGCTACAAATATTCTTAACATATTCTACCGAAACAATTTTAATAATTCTGCAATTAAGCAAAACATATCATATCGAGAATGCTTTGAGAGTAAAATCATCCCTTATGAAAATAGTACTTACCAACATTCAACTTCGCTTCTGGGAGTGCGCACGGGGATACTCGATCCCGATAAGATTCGAACCTAGTCGGGGGAATCTCAATAGATTGCTAGTCCTTCGCGTTAACCTCTCGGGCACGAAGACAGATATATATTTTGTGTATTTCTTTAGCAGTTACTCTGCATGCAGTCAGGAAATGTTAACAATAGTGAAGAGAAAAATAAAATACGAAGACAGATATATATTTTGTGTATTTCTTTAGCAGTTACTCTGCATGCAGTCAGGAAATGTTAACAATAGTGAAGAGAAAAATAAAATAAATCAGTAGCCTACATTGGGACGTGAACACCAGACACTCTGATGACTGTTTGTGAATTATTTCTTGAAAGTCTGATGCTCTACCGACTGAGCTATACAGGTTGCTGACGTAAGGTCCTCTACACTCCGAATAATAATTTAATGCAGCCACTTCAGCAGGGAAAAGATATTGCTTGCTTGGAGTTTGTTTCAAATCAACGCATTTTCACGACAATGTCTACCGATGAAATTTTAATTTCTGCCTTTCGTCACAAACGAGTTTGATCCCTTTATTTCATGTTATTGTTTAATTAGTGAGTTCGATAGATAATAGATAGATACTTCTTTGTATCATTTTGAATTAATTTGCAAAATAAAAATATTCGTTGCCGCTAGGATTTGAACCTATGCGGAAATCCCAATAGACTTCCAGTCCCACGCCTTAACCTTTCTGCCACGACAAAATATACAGTTTTCCTGTATTTCATTAGCCGTCACTCTGCATGCAGTGTTAGAACAATAGTGAAGAGAAAAATAATTTTAAAAAATGAAAGCATTCAGTAGTCTACATGGAGATTTGAACCCCAGTGCTGGTTTTGTGTAATGTTCTTGAATTTTCTTAATTCTAATGCTGTAACGACTGAGCTATATGTGGCTGCGTATAATTTTATGCCGAGTCTAAGGAAGATCACCTAAGCAGCTTTTCGTGGACATTACAGACTCTCACGGTATCTCACCGCTTCCCGAGAAAATAAAATCGATCCAGGATTTTCGATTACCCGTTTCGATTAAACAATTACGGTGTTTTATCGTTATGATTAATTTTTAACGACGTTTATACCAAATCGTTCCTCAATTCTGACTCCGTTAACGAGCCTCTTGCAGAAGAAAAACAACTAAGACAAGTCCATCTCCAAGTCGGAGAACAGGTGAAACAGACAACTGTCGACTCACTGTCAACTGATTCGGTAGCCCCTGTACTGTTGAGCTATATATTGAAGAAGGATAACCTTTATTTTAAAACCTCAACTGTCTGGCGATCATATCCAAATACGGTAATTGCTATAGAAGTAAATCCAGATAAAAAAAAAATTAAAAAAACTCAGAGTGGATTCCCGAAGATGGTTGGCATCAACACTGACAACTTTCCCTCCGGAACTCCAGAAGCCAATCAGGCCCAAAATGTAATATTCTGGATTCCTTTGGATTTTGTCGGTGCAGCAGAGAGGGAGATGCATGTAGTTAGGTCAGCGTACAATCTCTATATAGCATCATCCAGGCCTGCGCCCTGAAGAGGTCACTTCTAGTTTTCCTACCAAATGATTAGTTTTGTTTGACTGAATTAAGTTTTAACAAATTGAAATTTTACACAAATTAAATATATAAGACAAATGTATATGCGATTAGCATGCGGTTATTAACGTGGAAAGTGGAATCAAGTTCCGCTCGTGTCTGTTGCATTCACTTTCGCTTAAATTCACTTGCGAAAGCATAAATCCATCTCTTGCTTCCAGCCATGGGTAAAGGATAGGGCTAGGTGAATTAGGCTCTCTATCCTTGGGAAGTAGTAGCCTTGGAAAATAACTGCTCTGAATTCAGAACAATGGAGAAGAAATGGGACATCACTCCACTATCTATTCTAAAATGTCATGGATATTCACAAATAATGAAACGTGATCTGTGGAAAGCTATGGTCGCCAAGATCCAAATAATAAATTAAAGAGAGTTAACTCCTGCAAAGTGCGTAGATTGAGTGGATGTAAATCTTTCTTTTTTTTTTAAATTAAACCAACTTTTCTAAAATCTGCTCCAAATAGCCTGAACAAAAAAAATGGATTAATAATTATTTTTTTAAAAGAATCTTTTTCTTTTTTTAATTTATGATAATTTTCAGAAATGTTTTAAATTTTTTTCCAAAGGTCACACTTGAAGATTATATTTATTAATCGAAAATTGGAAAGCTCCATACAAATCATTCTTCCAAAAATGTTTACAATAATTAAAAACAATTTTTTTTTCTGTGCCTAATTGTTCTTTTTATGTATGGTGTTTCAAAAGTGACATTAACGTTAAATGGTCACGAGTTCAAGGGTTGTCCGCCCTTAGAAAAAAAAACTCAGCCCTTATTTATATTATCTGTTATTAAATTATCAGTATCTCAGTTATTAAATCTTGAATTTAATAATATAATTTAAAAAAAACATTAGAGGTAAATCAGTAATTTATGAAATTTTATTTTTATTGATTAAAGAATTTTTTTTTAGAATTTTAAATTTTATCATATTTTCACAAAGGATCTAAGTACCTAAAAAGATTTAATAAAATATTAGATAATTGCATAAAATATTTTGTTGATTTTAAAATTAGCTGGTAGTTATAAAATGTGAAAAATAGTTTTCACTTAGAATTCGTAAAATTACGTCAATACTTGTCCACCATAGTTTCTTTTCGATAGCAAAGGATGTTATTTAGATCGATTAAGATGTGAAAATAACAAGATTCCGTGATAAAGAAATGCATTTAAACGACATTTCCTGTAATAAGTAAGAAATATTTCTTTCAGAACAGATTAATTTAACATTAATTTTACTAATTTTACAAAAATAACAGTTCAGAAATATATATTTTATTTTAACCGGATTTTTTAACCGAGAATTTCACTTATTTACAAATGTCAGAAAAAATAACCGAATAAAACTCATTCTAATTTCTATTTGAAATACACCACAATATTTTTCTTTTTGGAATCAGAAAATATTAGGTACCTCCACTAAATTGCGTAAAATTGACTACACCTAATGTTTACATTTAAATTTTTAATATAAAAAATCATTTTTGAACGTTAATTTTTAGCTTAATAGAAAGCTAAAGGATTAAATTTACTATTTCTAGTTAGCAAAATATTCTAGTCTATTTCAAATAAAAATTATATAGATTTGAAAAAGCATTACAAATTTTTTTTCAAAATATTGACTTTCACGCGCCATTTTCAAATTTTTAAGAAGTTCGTAAAAAAAAAAAACTTTTAGATTTTAAAAATCTCTAAAAATTAAAAAATATAATTATGAAACATTATTTAAGTTAAAATAGCAAATTTAAAGTTAAACCAATCTTATTTAAAAAGAAAATCAAAATTTATGATCGGAAAACATTTTTAAAAATATTTATAAACAACCGGTACGTTAAAATTTACGGCGACAATGTTGAGGAAATTGATCTCGTCACTTGTCACCTGTCAATATTTATCGTATGGGCGACTCGAATTGGCAGACAAACAAAATTTTCTGTAAAGCGGCGATAACTCTTTGAACTCGTGACCTTTTCATGATTATGTCACTAAGGTTGATCCATAGATGACAAAAGTAAATTGTTAAATGTAAAAAAAAAAATTTCGAAATTATTTTAAAAAAATTGTGGGTCCTACAAATAAATTAATTTTTGGATTTTCATATGTATTGAAATAATTTTTAATTAATTAAAAAATAAATTTTTTACCGTATAATAATGCAGAATTTTAAACTATTTTTAAATTATTATAAATTATCATATTTAAAATTTTTAAACACTATAAAATTCTTCTAAAACTTCATTATTCATCCCAAAAATTTTTTTTTTAGAGAATAGTGCCTTTAATATATAACTTATAGACAAAATGAATTAAAAGCTTTTCTAATTAAATATTGCCATAGTTTTATTACATTTTTTATTTTGCCATTCAAAACAGATTTTCGATAAATGTGGGTCCTAAAAAAAAAAAAAATTCATGATGCAAAATCTCCAATGAGTTCTGCATTTAACTAAAAAAAAAATTTTTTACCGTAAAATTTAATTTCTAGAAATTTAATGAATTTAATTAAGGGGGGGGGTAACATGCATAAAAAAAAAAAATTTTTATCAAAATTTTTTAAAACTAAATATTTCAAAAATAATTTCATTCATTTATGAATATGTCCTGAAAATTTCATTAAAATCTGACAATTATTTGTTTTTTACGAGATTTTAAAAATTAACGTGTTTGTGACCACAGAGTTACGCTAAAAATCAGCTACTGTAAAAATTACGTAACTTTTTTTTTTAAGCAAAACAAGATTTTTAACTAAAATTTTTGACGTGTTAGAAGAGGTTAAAATTTTTTTTTAAATAATTAAAAAATACCTTGTTCTTTCCTCTTAATCATAGCATAAACATTTTGACGATAAAATTTTGTTTTTATTATGTTTGGGGGCATTTTACATCATCCTATGCTGTTTTTAACGAAAATATTGGAGGTACCTAGAAAATATAATCCTTAACTTTCCATTAAAGCTAAAATTAAAGCTTCAGGAAAGTTTTTATTTTTTAAATTCATTAAAACTTAGGCATCCCGAATTGTTGCGAAATTTTGGAGGTCTCGAGATAGTATGTCTTTTACAACATGCATAAATACTCCCAATTATGCTAAATTTAAAGAAAATTTAAATGCAACAGTTAATACACATTCAAACTGTCGAATATAACTAAGTACCTCCACTATTGTATATGTCTATATTTCTGAGATGAGGTATTATGTACACTATTTACATTGTTCGGACTGTCGTTCTCATCTTTGTCGCCATTTTCATCACAACGTTTCGGCCGTTGTACGCTCCGGCCTTCTTCAGGTGGTTGGAATTTCAAACCTAACCCTTTATTTCGCTCACTGGGGTAGACTGTTCTCGTTCCACGTGCCATGTTCCACCGGATTTCAGTTATCAGTTATCACCTTATATGATATTTATGCGGATAAAGGCGTTGGTTAGATCCAGTGACTAGACCCAAGAGTTGTGAGTTCAATACCTGGTGAAGGCAGTGGAGAGAACCAGAGTAGAGAACAAGGGGAGAGCATAAATAACTGGAGAGTCGAATTAACAGGTGATAGCTGATAACTGAAATCCGAAACGTTGTGATGAAAATGGCGACAAAGATGAGAACGACAGTCCGAACAATGTAAATAGTGTACCTCCACTATTATCGATGAAAAACAGCATAGGATGATTGAAAATGCCCCAAAAAACGTATTAAAAACAAAATTTTATCATGAAAACGTTTGTTATGATTAAGAGGAAATAACAAGGTATTTTTTAATTATTTAAAAAAATTTTTAACCCCTTCTAACATGTTCAAAATCTTGTTTTGTTTACGTCAGCGTAAACTAAAAAGCTACGTAGTTTTTACAGTAGCTCATTTTTAGTGTGATTCTGGGTTGACAGACATGTTAATTTGTAAAATCTCGTAAAAAAACAAATAATTGTTGGATTTTAATGAAATTTTCAGGACATATTCACCAATGAATGAAATTAATTTTGAAATATTTAGTTTTAAAAAATTTTTGGAAAAAATTTTTTTTACGTATGTTACCCCCCCCCCCTAATTAAATGCATGAAATTTCTAGAAATTAAATTGCGCACGTAAAAAAATTTTTTAGTTAAATGCAGGAGTCATTGGAGATTTTTTATCATGAATTTTCTTTTTGGGACCCACTTTTATTGAAAATCTGCTCTGAATGGCAAAATAAAAGATGTAATAAACTATGGCAATATTTAATTAGAAAAGCTTTTAATTTATTTTCTCGATAAGTTATATTAAGGGCACTATTCTCTAAAAACATTTTTTTTTCGATGAATAATGAATTTTTAGAAGGATTTTTTAGTTTTTTAAAATTTTAATGTATAATAATTTATAATAATTTAAAAATCGTTTAAAATTCTGCATTATTACTCGCGTTAAATCTTTTTTTAATTATGCAGAAAATATTTGAACAAATAAAAAATAATAAATAATAATGTAAATAGAGAACCCACAATTTTTTTAAATAATTTCGAAATTTGTTTTTTTACATTTAACAATTTACTATTTTTGTCTATGGATTAGTCACATAATTATGAAATAGTCACGAGTTCAAAGAGTTATCCCCACTTTACAGAAAATTTTGTTTTTCTGACAATTTGAGTCATCCATGCATCATTTTTGACAAGGCAAAGACAGGCGAAATCAATTTATGATGTGATGTCGCAGTAAATTTTACAGGACCGGTTGTTTAAAAATAGTTAAAAAATGATTTCCGATCATGAATTATTATGTTTTTTAAAGATCAGATTGGTTTAACTTTAAATTTGCTATTTTAACTTAAATAAGGTGTCATAATTATATTTTTTATTTTTTACAAATTTTTAAAATCTAAAATTTTTTTTTTTTTTACGAACTTCTTAAAAAATTGAAAATGGCGCCTGAAAGTCAAAATTAAAATTTTTTTTTTTCAAATCTATATAATTTTTATTTGAAATACACTAGAATATTTTGCTAACTAGAAATAGTAAATTTAGCTTTCTATTAAGCTAAAAATTAACGTTCAAAAATGATTTTTCTTCTTAAAAATTTAAATGTAAACATTAGGTGTAGTAGATTTTACGGAAATTTGTGGAGGTACCTAAATAAAACACATTTCTTTTTTTCTTTTTTTAAATACTGTAAGTTATAAATTTTATTGAAAAGGGAGAGATACTGAAATATTTAATTTATTGGCGTATAAGACTCATATATACACCCATTTATATGATATTAAAAGGAACCTATAAATTTATATAATATAATCAATTATCCAATGAATATGATAGATATTTGACAAGATTTACACATCCTACAATTTATGTTAAATAAAATATAAACCTTAGAAATAATACAAAATTCATATTTTACAGGCACATGGCAAATATATTTTATAGATCTCATAGACTGATAAGGAAAACACAGTGTTGGTAGAAGACACATAAAAGTAGCCACAACAATGCCTAAAGAAGGTAAGAAAACAGAATGCATATTTGTCAGAAAAAGGAACAGTTGAATAGATCACAAATCACAGATACTAAAACCAAACAAGTGTAGTGGATGTGTGCGTATATGTTCAGAAGGAACCAAATTAAGGTTAATGAATGCTGTTAAAGGGTGTGTGTCACATCCACTCATAAACAATTTCAACAATTGATAAAGAAAAGTTGAATAAATAATATACTCTAATTTAAACAGTAAATAGCAACAATTTATATACACAAATTTACATAGATGAAAGTGTTTAAATTGAGTCGTTCATAATTGGTTCAGTATTGTAAGAATGTTCAATATTACACAGCAGTGTAATAAACTGTGTAGAATGTTTTAAAGTTCTTGGTTGGAAAACTGTTCGATTGTCTTTTTGGATGAAAAGTGATTTTTAAACAAATTGTTTTACGAAGGTTTGTATGTAAGTTACAGTGTTGTAAGGGTAGATAACTTTGTCTGCACCATGTGCAAAGTTATGAAAGTCAAAGGTTTGATATAAGATTGTTTGTGTGAAAGATAAACTTATATAAGAAAAGTCTTAATATAACCTTCTTTTGGGAGTATTATCCTTAACGAGTCGTGATGTTTGATCGTTCACTTCGTAGTGAAATTCGCATAACATTGAGTCATGCAGTTGAGTTAGCAGGAGCGTTGTTTGTGTCATACTGAACTGTTGTCTACGTGAACTCTCTTGAACTTGTTAACTGAACTGACTTAGTCTTTTGATCATTCGCTATTTATAAGAAAACTGTATTTCATTTTGGCTTCCAGGTCAATGTTTGTACGATGGCGCCAAAATGCTTCTTGCATAGGCGTCCGTCTCTGATGTCCAATCAATGATTTTCTGACGATTTAAATAGGTTTTTTTACTGTTAAATTGATGTTGATTGGTTGGACTTGTAACCTAACTAAATGTTTGTGACAAATCAATGTCGTTTAAATTATGTTTCGTGTTGAAACGTTGTTTGATCCACTTTGATCCATTTTTTTATCATATCCAAATATGATATTTTTAGATAAGCATACTTTTTGTGTAAAAAAGTATGCTTATCTAAAAATATCATATTTGTTTCACATGAACTTGTTTGCTACATTTGGCTGTTTTTTAGCCAATGAACATGCTTAAATTTTATGTGTTAGCCGAAAGCTGGCTGATCTACTTTTATGTGAATATTAAGCTATTTTGACTTTTATGTGATTGTGACTCCCATACAAATACAAAAACCTAGGAAGTGTTTTTACAGAGGATGGAAAGTGCAAAACTGAAATATGAAAATCAAAACTAATTTTTCTGTGTACTAATGTTGTATGGATTGGTGTTTTGAATGACTAACTTTTTCTCTAAAAAATATTAAATGTCAATATATAGATAAAATTTTATTGACTATAAAATAATGAACATTGTATTTACTATATTAATGAATTAGTCTATATAATTTGCATGTTGCATTATAAGGTTTTAGAAACACCAAAATTGTATTAGGAACACTACCTTGTTTAGTTTTGTTTTTTTGTCACTGCCAGAAGTTAGTTATTGATTTACAGGTTTATGGCTATAGTCAGAAACAGGATGCAATTTAGGTTTAGATTTCAGTTAAGCTTATTCAAAGCTAAAAGACACGGGTTGTGTATTGAAAGTAATAAATTGAGTAATTTTATAATTGTTAAAATTCTGATCAGAATTAATAATGATAAAATGCATATGTTTATGAAGTTTAAAGCTTGATTTAAAAATTTTAAATAATTGAGTTCATATTAGAATTTAATGTTATGGTTATATTTTCAAGATATGTTGGTCAAGATAGTATATATGAAAGGACAATGTTAATATTGATATAATCAAGTCAAATGATGGTTATTGAGTATATGCTTATACTTTAAGTTAATGGTTAGAATTAAGATGAGACTTTCTTTTTGAATAAAAGGTTATTCAGAATATTTAGGATTAGAGTCAGAAATAATTCATTATTCTGAGTTGAAAAATATTCAGAATTATTTTATTTTTTAGGGTAGATCTATAATTTTACTCCTGATTTAAATTTTCAAAAACCTAAGAGATGTTATACTCCACTGCAATTAGATTTCTTTCTGATTCATTGTACATGTCAGCCAGATGTGAGTGCCAAGAAAGCAAAGTACAAAATAAAATGCTGTCTTCCATGCAGTGCTGCAATCATCATATCCAGCCAACAAATAAATCCCCACAAAAGTTAAAAAATGCAATAGCCAATCACAAACATTACTGCTAAAAATCCCTGGAAGCCTCTACCTGTTAAACAAAGATATAAAAATGGCATTCATCACCAGCAACAAGCAGTTTAGCTTCAATACTTCAGCTTCGTCATACGACTGCCAAATCATTAATCATCCTACCACATGCCTCCCTCCTGACAACAACTGTGATCATAGCCAACCAACCGCCAACCAACCCAAGAAATCAGTCAACTCTCAGTCCTACTGGCAACACCCTTACACTTATCACTTTCCTTGCCAACAGCAACTAAGAAACAACATATGAACTATTTTGTCACCTTTCACACAGCTATGTACTTTTTCTGAATTTTGATCAATATACATTGTTGAAACTTATTCTTTGTTCCTTTCCTTTGCAGCCAAATGCTCATTGTAACAGAGATAATATTTTTCCATCAATTTACTAATCTGTTAGTATTAGGTGTATTAAGATACATGTCACACTCCTTCCAACTATTTCCAGCAACATTAAATAGTGTTATATCTGTTCCTGTGATAAATGAGAAAATATGAAGTCAAGTTGCTAGGACAGGCTTTGTGTCTTCTACAGCAATGATGAAATAGCCCTTCAAGCTGGATATTGAAAGATTGTGGCTGCAAAAAGGTAAAAATGGAAAAGAGCTGACCTTAAAGGTAGAGGCCATTGCAAAGGGAACAGTAGAAAAGAGGCTGAATAAGATCAGTTAGTGCTATAATTTCTGGGACTTTATGGTTATATATTGCTGACTACTTCCATTACTGTTACTGTTGAATAAAGCAAAGTCAGGATGCCCCCACATATACATCAATCGAAATAGTTTCTATAATATTTACAATTCAAATAAAATGCTTTTTGATTTTCACCCAATAAGGAAATGTTGTTAAAAAATCAACAATCATGAAAATATAATAGTTCAAATCATGTAATATTTTATCTCAATTTAATGTTTGTCATAATGACTATTTTTAATATTACAAAAGCTGGCAAAGAAAACACTGACATACATTTTTCAATCATGGACTAGCACAATAACATCAAACATATTCTGAGTAGTGCTTTTTATCATTCAGATAACAAAGTTAGTAATCTTGCCACAAACATTTGTATTTTTTTTTTGTGAGATTCCAGAAAGTATAAAGATTTTGTAAAACTTTGCAGATACTTCCTTAGCCTCACAAAATCAATAGTTTATCTATTATAACTTCCAGATTATTACAAATATAATTTTTAGGACATACAACTGGCTGACTTAGTACTACATCCATACACTTCTTATAAAAGAAGCAGTCACATTTTAACACCTGCAGATGACCACCTAGTAACAGAATATTGTGCCACCTGATTTGAGGTAAAGAAAATTCTCAACAAGAAAGCAGTATGAATTTTCCTTTCAATTACACACCCATCCACTTTTGATCACACACATATAGATTACTATTTCACCTACTCTGTTTTTCAAAGAAGTAATTCATTCACTTGAACTGTGCAAATTCAAATAACAGAGATTTTTTCAGAATGTTCTATTCTGTCTTCTTTAAAATTATATCATTTTTTGCTGGAAAAATGAACCTTGCTGGAAAAAATGAACCTTGCAATATATTCATGTTTGGTTTTGTTCTGATAGGACAAAACCAAACATGAATATATTGCAAGGTTCATTCATCCATCCATCCAAGTGAAGGGTCCGGGCAGAAAATCTCTCTTCCATACACTTAAACACAAGCCATCAGATATCTTGGCCCCTGTCACCATCTCGTACCTGTCAATTGCTGATTACAAGCATTGTCACATCATCATCATAGGTAGAATAGCCAAGCAAGATGGTAGCACCAGGTAGGATAATTCTATATAGGACCAGATTCACATTTAACATACAAAGGAAGGGCTCTAACATAAACACATAGAGCATCAGCAAGAGCAAGCAAAATTGACAAATTAATCAGGAGAAAGTAAAATATTTGCATTCACTTCTACAATCACACCAAGAGACTTATATAAAAGATGGGTCCAAGAGTGAAAGTATACACCAAAGCCAGCCAATAGGAGAACAGCCTCAAGAGAATGATTGTCAACCCTATCAAATGCCTTTGACTTATCTAAATTGATCAATTAGGCCTCACTGGCATCTTTGTCTATGATCAAGCATATCTGATTGAAGTTTTCCTAAATAGTCCTACCCTTCACAGAACAAATTTGTTTGGGGCCAATAAGACTAGGCAGGAAATCCTGCAAATGGTTCACTAAGACCTTGGCCAAATTCTTTAACTCTGTATTCAACATAGTTATGGGTGGAAAATTGCTAACCTCATCCCCACTGTATTTATGTATGTGCAACATCTTGATCACACCTCTGGTGATGCCTTTTGGAGCATCCCCATTCTTCATTCATTGGATGGAAATCAGTGCCAACAAAAGTACAAATACGGGTGACTGCCTCACGTACACTTCATAGAAAATACCATCATTATCCACTACCTAGTCTTGTCTCTGCTAACAAGCTTCAATGTATCCCATATCTCTGCTTCTATTAATAGTTCCTCTGTAACCTTGAAGTGAGAAAAGTCAGCTAAATAGCACTCAGGTTGAGTACCCTGGTGAAAATATCCTGAAAATAAGATCAGAAAGCCTCACATATGCCATAGTTTGTAGTCATGGTATGCCCATCTGACAATGAGATGCTAGTGCCAGGGGAAAACACTTCATACTTATTCTGTTCACAATTCAGCAGTCATATTTGTTATGTCAAAAGATACAATTTTTAACCTAGCCCTAACTACCAAAGCTTTGTCCTTCTTGATCAGCAAAGAGGCCAACTCTTCCCTAGCTACAGCTATTTCCTCACTCTGTCCCAAATTGATAGCCCTCTCTAACCTAGTTTCAATTGTTGTTTGCACTGCTAATCTATCATGGTTGACCCATCAACTAAAATCAGCAGCAAAAAAACTAATAACAGCCTTAGGGTGACCTCACCACTTATTCCCAACCACAGACCGTGAAAATTCCTACAGTAAAATTAGTAAAAACTGGTTCTAAAAATTTATTTTTATCAAACAATGATGTGTTGAATTTCCAGTAACCAACCATGCTAAGCTTAGCCTTATCTAAGTTTACATAAACATCGATAAGCCTATGATCTGAATAAAATATCGAGTGGAAACTTGGAGAATATAAGAGCCCTGCTTCAGCTCTCCTAGCTTAGACTCAGTTGATATAGTTAGTATGTAACACTGATGTTGAGTTACCATTATAAGTCCAAGTCCATACTACTAATCTAATTTTGGAAATTATCAAGATCCAAACTGCTGATAAATTCATGAGATTATTTAACATCTGAGTTGTTAATCTAGTCCCAGTTCAATCTATATCACAATTGAGGACAGTATTCCGGTCATCCACTAGAAGTACCCAATATATTATCAGAAATGGATCAATCTGCTAACAAAAAGATGATTCACTCCCCAAATTCATTTGATGCATAAACCCCAATTAAACAAAATGCCTTATCCCTTAATGCAACATCCAAAATGAAAATTTTATGTGCTAGATCCACAAAGACAAGCATATACACCACCATAAATTAACAGCTTATAAGCCAAGAAACTCCACTTGAATGGCCAAACCTCCTTAACAGTATATAATCATAGTCACTGTCATGAAAATGGCTTTCTTGTAAAATACAAACATTCACACCAAGGCACTAAATGTCACAAATGAGTCTTGCCCTTCGAGAATCTGACCTTATCCCTTGCTCAGAAGACTGTCATTATCAGTTAGAAGTAGGCTTCAATATCTGGCTTGAACATGGTCAGAGTGAGAACACCAACCACCTGTCCCAATGATCTTTAGTTCATCTCAGTTTCAACAGTTCCATCTTGGGAAAGGCTACCGATGTCCCAGGAGAACAATAATATCAGTGATCTATACAGAGAGGGGTGAACTAAAAGAATGACCCTATCCACACACAATTTTTTTCAGTTTTTTAACATGGCTATCATCAAGTATTGTTAAAGGCAAGGGGAGGGGACATTTTAATGTCAGTATTTGCCTCTTCAATCAAGGATCAAATAGGCCACACCTCCAAACCCGTTCGTACAAATATTAAAAGCCTTTTGGTCTCTGAGAAATAGTATGGATTTTATGTCATTGTCATTTACTTATTTATTAAAAGTAAGAATTTAAGCTCTTTTATTTTCCTTGAATGCCTGAGATACTTTTCCACATGTTCAGGAGAGACCTGACAAAGCTTTTCCACTAAGTTAAATGGCAGGTTGATTTTTACTTTTTCTCAGATTTGGATTCCAAAGAAGGGATTCATTGCCTCTTTGTTTTGGATCAGTCTTTCTTGGTGAATGTATGAATCAAGGGGAAGGTAGAGGAGAGAGATTGGGTCAGTTACTAGAAGAAATGCTATGTTGTTTTTATAATGGTGTCATTTTGAATAGGGTAATTTTAAGGAACTTGGTAATCGGAGGTGGAGCCATTGGTTGTTTTTATATGCATTGGGGAAGAAGGGGAAATGAAGAGGGTCTTGGTATAGATTTCTATAATTTGGTACTTAATTTAAGTATTAGTGCCTTAATTTTTTCTTCTTTTTCAAATACTGGATATTTATCCCTTTGTTCCCTTATTCTTTCTGCATAGCTGATTGAATCATCACCATCTTTCTCACAACTTGAACCTGCCCTCTAGCTATACTCATGACCAGTCATTCCTCTTGACTCTTCTACTTCTCCACATTTGTAGCAGCCAAATGGACACAAATGGTGTCTTTTAGCCACTGATACCTGCAGCAAACATACCCATTGTATTCTAAATATTTTGATAATTTTGTAATCTTTTCACATTTATTTCTTTATAAAATAGTAAATAATATTTTTTTCATAAAAACTAATAAACATTGCATTATATTTGGTTCATATATTTTTATAATCTTATAAATAAACATTGCCAAAGGCGTGAAGGGAATACAAAATAATAATGGTGTCAAGGAAAAAACATCTTTTTGACACACTGCTTTATTGCAAGCACAAAAGTTAAAGCTTGCCAAATCTTCTTCATAACAATGGACAACAAGGCTGCAATTTATTTTCTTTTTACCTTTATGCTTTTCCATTATCACCCACAATTGGTTGACACACATTTCTGACCAGTGAAAAGCACAGATTCATATATTTTATGATTTTTCATATTTTTTATTTCTTTATACTTTGCTTCAATCAGATCTTTTACTTGTTCTTGTTCAGATGTCAATTTAACCACAACAGGACATTGGCCTAGTGGATTAAAGCATTGGTTTGGGAATTTTCTGGCATAGTAATTGTGTGTTCAATCAATGGGCCAGGCATTATGTACTAGGAGTTTGGAAATGAGTGTGCAATAACTGTGCATTACTAAAAATAAGAATCTAGATGAGATATCCCTAGACATGGGCAGTAGAATGAGAACAGTCTATCCCTGTAGATTAAATAATGGCTGAAGTTCTTAATTTAGCTGTAATTTACCCAGCTCGATATATACACTTGATGAAGGTCAGTGGGTACAATGGCCAAAACGTTTGACAACAAAGATGAGGATAATAGTCCAAATATAAATAGTGTAAATAACTTGTATTTGGTTTCAATGCTTACACACCTTCAATTTTAACCAGTTAGTTACCTGCACTGGAAACTACAACTTGTGACATGGTTAGATTAAAATGTTAAATGTTGTGCATGCAGCAGAGAAAAGCTTTACGGAAGCAGTAGTAAGTGAAATAAATTTGAGATCGCTATTATCAAATGTGACTACTTATACTTGTTTTACTTAAGTTCTAGGGTGTCATAAAAAACATTGAACCAAATGTTTCCAGCAATTTTCCAAGAACATATCAAATTCAATAGTGCCATAACAAGTGTCTGTTTTACAAGATTAGACATCTTTTTGTTAGGATCAGAAATTATGGCATCTGGTCTGATTCAAAGACAGCATTAATATCTAATGCAGTAGACTTTGGTAAAGCGTCTAATCAAATTACTTCTAAACCACTACAAAATCTTAGTTTAGTTCATCATTTTCGACCTCTGTTGTATTTATAATGGTTGAAATTTAGTTTCTACTTTTTCATTAATGACTGGTTGAGGTGAAGAAAATAGTGACTTACCATGTTAAAACAAGTGACAGTGTGTCATGTATTATCTACCAGTAAAAAAGGAAATTTAATTTGGAAATTCTTTAAAAACTCAAATTGTCATATTTTTATAAAGTTTTCATGACATTCACAAATGAACGAAATTATTTTCCATTTTTAAAAAAATTTAATCTGGGTATATATATATATATATATATATGTGTGTGTGTGTGTGTGTGTGTGACTTACTTAATTTTATGAAATTGAGAAATTAAAATTTCACGCATTCATATATATATTAGTTAAAAGCACTACTCATTGGAGAATTAAATCAATTTTTTTTTATTTTTGCAAAACAGAAACACCATCTACTGAAAATCTGCTTTGAATTCTAATATAAAAAATTGCAATAAACCTATTTAATTAGAAAAGGTTTTAATTTCTTTTATAAATAAGATATATTACAAAAAATATTTTCAATAAGTAATGAATTTTTACAATAACTTTTTTTAAAAAATTTTAATTAAATACGGAAAAGCTTAGTACAAATCCTCAAAGAGCAATAGTTTTAAAAGAATTTTGAATTTTTTATTTTTATGTGTCCGGATTTTTGTAGATATTGTTGTTTGTACACTTCACCAGAAAATATATTTAAAACCAAAATATCTAAAATTCAATAAAATATTAGATTACAGAGAATATTTTCTAAAATTTTAAAGATTGCTGAGTACTTACAAATTGTATATAAAATGCGCTTACATTAGTCTTCAATGACTTTTTTATGTACAACAACATTAGATAGACATCAATCGGTCAACACATCTATCAAAAGATTGAATAAACAGCTACTGACGTGAAAAAAATGCATTTCTACAATATTTTATACTAAAGTAAACACTGGTTTCAAATAAGATTAATTATAATTTAAATTATTTCTCAAATAAAGTTTCAGAAAAGTATATTGCAAAGAGGGTACTACTTTGAAGAAGAAATTTTCAAGGATTAGGTACATTGGTTTTTTCTTTTGTCACTATCCTTTTTTAAAGACAAGAGAGATGATGCAAGTCTCAAGGATCAACAAACTGTCTAGAAAATATATCTATTTGCATTCAGTAAAGCAGTATTAAGGCTTTTTGACAATATAAATAGCTATTTTTAAAACTCTACAATACGTGTTGTGTTTAACAAAATTCATTTGCTTTTATTGGGAGTTTCATCTTATATTATTGCCTGAAAGTTAAACTAAAGATGTATAGTTAGGAAATATTTATTCTAGGAAAGGGTTAAGGAAACAAACCAAACCCTAAAATGGAACCTAACTACAAATAATCCGACAAAAAAAGGCATTGTAAGAAATTGCTTACATGTAATTATTGATATAAAACATGTGTTTTACACAGAAATGACTTTGTAATTAAAGTAATAGAATATTTGGAGGGGGTCAGGTTGAGAAGATTGAACGTCAAATCTCTAATCCTGAGTATTATGAATGGCACAAACACAAAAAAAAACACAAGACTTACTCCAGTGTGAAATTTGAAATAAATTTACATAATAATAATAACAGTACAGAATACAAGATTTACAAAACAAGTGCACCTAACACTTAGACAAGATAACAAGTTCTAATTACAATTCTGTTGAGGATATAAAAGGAACAATTATAATTATTATCAACAAAATATTCACTTAGTTCAATTCATTCAACTGTCAAAAGGAATTGTGATGGTTGACAATTCGCAGGCACTGCTAGATTTCTTTTAGACAACAGTTCAGTTTTATAAACTGAAACTCAAAAATGAGATAAATCTTCTGTTTTCATAAAAAGTTCAAAATCAGAGTTAATAGCTCTAAATTTTGACAAACAACTATAGAAAGATAATCGTATATCTCTCAATTTGTAGAAACTTCTTTTTGCTTTCTTTTCTTCTTCTTTCTTTATACATCTTCTCGATCTTTTTCTTCTGTTACTTCTTTTTCAGCAACAGTGGCGGCAGTGACTGAGTTTTTCTTTGTTCAGTTCCCAGAAGCAATATAAAATTTTTATTTCATTACTTATAAAAACAATTTTAAAAATCTATGTATAATCATCTATGTTTTTTTTTATATATACATTTTATATATACGTTTTGAGAAAAGTGTAATTCTGAAGCCCAGAGGATTTATGTGTTAGATTTGAGCATTTGTTAGCACAAGTGGTGAACCACCAAAATTTTTGGATCTTTCAGATTTACTTTTTTTTGAATACCTGGAGAGGGTTTTTGCATATATTGGCCAATGAGAATCAGGTTTTTCTAGCACTTGAAATTTTAACTGGAGCTAATGTTATGACCCCATTTTGAATAAAAAGGACTGCTATAAGACATGGTCAAAGTAAAGCACCCCACACTTCAAAGGACAGTCAAGCAGGAGGTCATAAATGTGACCTGACCCTACTACAGAAGATTTTTACACCCAAGAACAAACAAGTGAACTTTATAACATCAAAGCTTCTTTGAGCTGAGAGGTGCTGTCTGTGCAAACCTTTGTTAAGAACAGAGGTGGGTGTTAGAGTTGGTTGGTTTGACAATTTTCTTTCGATATTGGGTTTTCATTTTTTTCCCCCTTCATACCGCGGTTTTCGATTCGGTTTTTAATTTAGTATTTTTGCTTTCAAAGGAAGCCATTCATTTTTCTTGTGTAATGATAGCATTTCCAGTTGATATTTGATTTCGTTTGAGATTGATAAATTTGCAACTTAGTCCGTTCAACTCGTAATTTCTCGTGTATTTCTGGTTTAATCTTAAAAAATATTCCTATGGTTGGAAATAAAATAAAATAACCTTTCTAAATATGTAATTTCTATGTGCTTTTATTCATTGAATTATTTTATTTTTTATTTATTTTTTTTTTACAGCGAGTTAAGACAGTATTTTGCTTCGTTGCTAAAAATGCGAAAGCAAAATAAGATTTCTTTTTTTACTTTGTTTCCCAAAATCAAAGTGTTCAATCTTGAAATTGTACACTCAATTAGAAGACACCTTAAACTAGGTACCTCCACAAAATTGCGTAAAATTGACTACACCTAATGTTTACATTTAAATTTTTAATATAAAAAATCATTTTTGAACGTTAATTTTTAGCTTAATAGAAAGCTAAAGGATTAAATTTACTATTTCTAGTTAGCAAAATATTCAAGTGTATTTCAAATAAAAATTATATAGATTTGAAAAAGCATTAAAAATTTTTTTTTTAAATTTTGACTTTCACGCGCCATTTTCAAATTTTTAAGAAGTTCGTAAAAAAAAAAAAAATTGTAGATTTTAAAAATCTCTAAAAATTAAAAAATATAATTATGAAACCTTATTTAAGTTAAAATAGCAAATTTAACCGGTACGTTAAAATTTACGGCGACAGTGTTGAGGAAATTGATCTCGTCACTTGTCACCTGTCAATATTTATCGTATGGGCGACTCGAATTGGCAGACAAACAAAATTTTCTGTAAAGCGGCGACAACTCTTTGAACTCGTGACCTTTTCATAATTATGTCACTAAGGTACCTCCACAAAATTGCGTAAAATTGACTACACCTAATGTTTACATTTAAATTTTTAATAGATAGAAAATAGTAAATTGTTAAATGTAAAAAAACAAATTTCGAAATTATTTTTTAAAAATTCCGGGTTCTTCAATTAGACCGATTTTTTGATTTTCATAATTATTAAAATAATTTTTAATTAATTAAAAAAAAAAATTTGTGACCCCTAATAATGCAGAATTTTAAACTATTTTTAAATTATTATAAGTTATTATACTTAAAATTTAAAAAACCTAAAAAATTCTTCTAAAAGTCCATTATTCATCTAAAAAAATTTTTTTTCTAAGAGAATAGTGCCTTTAATATAACTTATCGACAAAATGAATTAAAAGCTTATCTAATTAAATATTGCCATAGTTTTATTAAATTTTTTATTTTGCCATTCAGAGCAGATTTTCGATAAACTAGGGTCCTAAAAAAAAAAAAAATTCATGGTACAAAATCTCCAATGAGTTCTGCATTTAACTAAAACATAAAATTTGAGTCCTGAATATAATTTCTAGAAATTTCATGAATTTAATTAAGGGGGGGGGGGTAACATGCGTAAAAAAAAAATTATTTTTTACCAAAATTTTTTAAAACTAAATATTTCAAAAATGATTTCATTCATTTATGAATATGTCCTGAAAATTTCATTAAAATCTGACAATTATTTGTTTTTTACGAGATTTTTAAAATTAACGTGTTTGTGACCACAGAGTTACGCTAAAAATCAGCTACTGTAAAAATTACGTAACTTTTTTTTTAAAACAAAACAAGATTTTTAACTAAAATCTTTGACGTGTTAGAAGGGGTTAAAAAATTTTTTTAAATCATTAAAAAATACCTTGTTCTTTCCTCTTAATCATAGCATAAACATTTTGACAATAAAATTTTGTTTTTATTAAGTTTGGGGGCATTTTACATCATCCTATACTGTTTTTTTAACGAATTTTGTGGAGGTACCTACCTTAAACTACAACCAGGAAGATGTTTCTTTCTGCTCTAACTCGTGGAAATGAATTCCTTCAAAAATTATAAAGTAAGCAAAAAAAAAAAAAAAAAATGGAACAGATATTAATAAAATTTGTGGTAAAAGAACTTTCAAATTATTGAAACTACTGTGCAGTGTAGCTACTCACGTATTTCTATGTTCACCTACTGGTTATGTCTTTTTCCCTTACTTTTCCCCTGTCCAATATTAGTTCTAAACTTACAAAAGATGTGCGCAAGTTAAAATATATATTTTTTTTCAAAACATTAATAAAAAATGGAAAATCATCTTTTTTACTGTTTTCTTTTATGTTTAATATAAAGAACAATTCCAAGTTTATGTGTTAAAAAAAGAAAAAAAAAACAATTTAAAAAAGACAAAACAATATAAAAAAATAAATATTTTTTCTTATTTACAAGACATAAAAGTTTCAAACAAAATGTTAGACGATGTACCGACTTTATCATAATATCGATTTCTTTTTCTTTTTTACATATATTCCGTCATTGCATCTTCTTTCCAAAAATGTAAAATCCATTTGTCTTCACCAAAAATTACGAAGAAAATTATAGTTCACCATGGGGGGGGGGTCCAATGCCTGAAACAAAAACTAACGAAAAAGTACTTAGCCTTTAGAGTACACATTTAATTAAAATAAAAGCTCAACTTTTATTTCATTGCGGCATATTTATTGAAAATGCCTGTATGAATGATGCCAGTTTTTTTATATCTTAAGCATACACTAAAAAAAAAAAAAAGGATATAAGCTCAATTTTCAGAACGATAGGTTAAATAAAACAAATTTGACAGGTGAATTATGCAAAATGGGAAAAGACAATTACAGTAGAAAATATCATTTTATTGATTGATTGGTGTAATTATAAGTAATTTATATAATTCCCTTCAACTATCTAAACAAAAAAGTAAAACACTGCATCGTTTTAATACCGTGAAAACTTGTAAATTGTAAAATAGAAAAAAATGCCGATTTTTTTAATTTAAATAAAGTTTCTGCACTTAAAAAATATTTTCTATTTTCTTTTAAATTTCCATTCGATATTTCCAGAAAAAATTAGAATGCATGTGATATCTTTAAAATAAAAAGCATTGGAATTATTTCAATATTTAATTAAATATTGAAATAATTCCAATGCTTTTTTATCTACCTATTATGAAAATTAAAGATTTTTTTATCGGAATTAAATCTTAGGCCAATGATAA
>CAXIWW010001020.1:10000-127500 GCA_964036315.1 Acanthosepion esculentum
AATTTCTTTAAAATTATTTTGTGTTAATCAACATCATTAGTTTTCAGTTTTCTTCCTTATTAATTGAACCAGATATACAGAAGCTTTTTTCCAGTTTGAAGAAGTTGACTACGTGATGGAAAAATAAGTGAAAAAGATTGTTAACCTTCCAAGAGTATGGGCCTGTTTGCATTAAAAATTAGCATTGAAGATGTTAGTTTTTGTCTAGGGTCAAATACTGACCACAAATACTAGTGGCAAATACTTCACCTACTAAACAAACTTGAAAAGTTGATTTAGCATAATTGAAGAAAAATTTCTGGATTAAAAATAATAGTCCCAACAAATGAATGATTTCTACAATTCTTTAGGATTTTTGATTTTACAAAATGATTGATAAATTTGTGATTTATTTAACAAAAGTGAATGAATAAAATTTACTTATGATTGTCAGTGAAGTTGAAACTTTCTGTATGTCTGTTGTGATGGACAATCTCCCATCGACCAAACCAAGGCCCTGTTACTCTTGTGTCAAATTCGTCTATAGATGCCTGAAATTGAGAAAAATATAAATAAATATAATGATAAATTTTGGGATTTTTTTCTCATTATTTTGTGAAATTCTAATGTAAACCATTAACATTATTCTTGAAAATGTTTGAACTGATATTCTTATCTTTGTTGGTTTTATATTTTTAATTGATGCATTTCTTTTGTCTGCTTTGGATGAAGAATTCATCCAAGAGTTGATCTATAGTTTCAGAATTGGGGATCAGAGATTCCCATAGAAATCACAAATCTCTATTTTCCTTTCATATATAAAATAAAAAAACAATCATTACCTGACATTTTCACAAGATTGAAAGTTGACTGACAAAAATAGTTTTCTTATTTTTATTATTCATATAGAATCGAAAAATCAAAGCAATGACATGAAATTTGTTCTAAAATACAATTATTCATTTTTGACGAAACAAAAGAATTACTGAGATACATTTTGAAAACCTTTTTCAGTGCCTAATGCTTGCCTATTAATGGTTAATCTAATCCATTATAAACACAGTTATTCTACTGGTCACAGTTATATATTCTTGCTTTATACCATTTTGCAATGTTCACAATTCAATGGAAAAATGATCAATCAAATCAATAAATTCAATAACTTATCAATACTTTATAACAATGTATAGAACTTTATTCCAACCAAAGACATCTTAACTCTGTTATTATTGTTATACTTTAAATCAAATCTCTCTTCAATTTCATTTGTTAATGTCAATATTTCTTTACGTGTCAATACCGGTCATAAATAGGTAAAGAAGGAAACAAACAACACACACACATATATATATAATTTTTGTCAAACAACCTTGACAACACCTAGTTTATCCTTTTTTACTCTAAAAATTGAGATCAGGGGGGTTCTAGATCTATATGAGATCTGCAAAGAGGCTTTTCACAGAAGTTTGAATAGCCAGGAAACAGGACCAAAATTCAAACGATATGATTAACTCCACAGAGTATTGAAATGGCGATTCTATTGTCACCCTGAAAGACCTAATCTCCAATTAAGATTAACAACTAACCAGCCAATAAGGATTCTGACACAAAAGACTGTTTAGCTTTTATCGTTAGGATCGTTGCTAAAACAATTTGCCAAGGCTCAAAGTAGGGGATTTGGATTAAAATTTTGCATATCCATTTTATTACTAAATTCTGATTTATTTTAAAGTGTATAAATAGAAAAAGTCATTTACAATCATTTCAGATATGATTAATGCGTTAAATCGAACGATCAAGTTTGCGGATTTGTGTAGTATCAGTAATTCCAAGCATCAAAATGGTGGATTTGGATTTCATTTTTACATACCAATTTTAATAATGATTCTTATTTATATTGAAGCATAGAAATAGGGAAAAAAATCAATTTCAGGTATGATAAAAGAGTTAAATCGAACCATCAAGTTTGGAGTTTTCTATAATATCAATATTCCAAGCCTCAAAAGGCTGTATATTCTTGTTCCTTCTTGTTGTTATTATTTTGTGGCATTATGTCTAATATAAATTAGTGAGGGCAATTGGCCCCCACACTAGCACTTGCGTGGCCTCTACTTTTGTGAGTGGAGAATGCGAACCTTCTCTCCGAGTCTTCCATCCTAACCTCCCTCTAGGAGTCAAACCAGTGGACCTGGTTCTTGAGTCCGTAGGTCAGAAATGGGTGCAATGCATCTCGAAGTTACGTCTGCCATGTTATCTGCTCTTTTCGCCAGCTTTTGACGAGTGCAGCTTCTTCACCCACCGCAGCTAAAACAGCGTGATATGCAGACGGCAAACACTGGAGAAAAATATGACGTCTCATGCCATCCTCATCACCTTTTCCAGCTAAATGTTGCAAAAGATGTAGAAATTGCGACGGCTTTGTGTCTCCTTATTTTTCCTCATGCAGGAGTTGCGACAATTTCTTTTGCTCTATGTAACTCTACTTTTTCACGGAAAAACAGCATAACAAGATGAAAAAAGGACCCAAACTTAATAAAAACAAAGTTTTGTCATCAAAACGTTTCTGTTATTATTAAGAGGAAAGACCAAAGTATTGTTTTTATTATTTTTTGAAATTTTTAAATCCTTTCTCGCACGTTTAAAATTTTGGTTAAAAATCTTGTTTTGTTTACGTCAGTAGTCAAACCAATGATAAATGTTTGTTTTTTTGTGCTTTTGTTGGTGAAGTGAAACACACATTAATTTGGAAATTCTCTCAAAAATCATATAGTCAGATTTTAACGAAAATTTCAGGATGTATTAAAAAATGAATGAAATTATTTCTGAAATATTTTTTAGAAAATCTTGGCACCTCCAATAATTCTCTAAAAAAACAGTATAGCATGATGATAAAAGGCTCCAAACTTAATGAAAAAGTTTTATCTTCAAAATGTTTGTTATTATTAAGAGGAAAAAAAAAAGTATTTTTTTTATTTATTTTTAAATAAATTTTCTTCCTTTCTAACACGTTCTAAATTTTGGTCCAAAATCTTGTTTTGTTTTTTGTCAACTGTGTATTGGACACTTTCATGTAGCTGTTTCGTGACACATTAATTGGGAAATTCTTGCAAAAATCAAATAATTTTCGGATTTTAATGAAAATGAATGAATTTATTTTTTAAATTTTTATTTTTAGAAAATCTTGGTAAAAATATTTTTTAAATCTATTACCCCCACCCCGACACGTAAATTAATTTCATGAAATTTTCTAGAATTTCAAATCATATTCAAATTGTTTTATATTACTTATAATTAATTGAATACTATATTTACTAAGAGAAAATTAAAAGGCTTAATACAAATCATCACACCAAAACTTTTTACAATAATTAAAAATAATTTTCTTTGTGTGTCAAAATGTTATATTTTTTTAGTATGGTGTAATGTAAGTGATATTATGGTTAATAGGTCACATGTTTCAAGACTCCCCCCCCCTAGGAAAAACTTCTTGACATATAAACATTTTTGGCTGTGGCCAATTCTTTCATTTCACTGCCGTCCCTACGTTTCAAGAGGCTTCTTTTTAAATCTGGAAGGGGTGATTTCCAAAGTTTTTATTTCCTGTTCCACTAAATATTTTAAATTTTTCTATGTAATCATCTTACTTTATATAGTGTGTATACATTTCATAGTGTGTGTCAAATAATTTGTTTTATTTATTACTTTTTTTACTTAAGAAAAATAATTTAATTTCTTTTTAGTTTTTTAATTTTCTTTTTTGTGAGTTAAATAAAATAACTTTAACAATTCATAAGCATCAAAGAAGTGCAATTAATAATAAAGAATAAAAATAAATACTAAATAAAATAGCATCAAATTTCAAATTGTAGAGTTACTTCTATCATTACATTTTATATTATCTCAGTTCAAAATTTAATAACTGAGAGTGAGATTGTAGAGGATTATTATTCAGGGTAACGTTGGGGTTATCATCTATAGAGGTACGTCGGGATTAGCTACAATTTATAGAGTGAATTTGGTTGCCTGTTCAAAGTAACGTAAATCCTCAACATATTTAATTTCTTCTTCAATGTATTACAGAGCAATGAACATAAATGAGAAATAACACAAAACAATATTATATAACAACAAACAAATTTTCATTTATATAGCAGAAGAAAATACGATTTATGCTGGAGTGAATTCAGATTTGGAAATTAAATCTGTTTATATCTAGGTGTTTGCTTAAATCTTTGTATAAACTCTTTTTGAAAAAATCATTTAAACCTTTAAACATTTCCTTCTCCAACACCCGTGGCATTAGAACCAACTTCTACAGTGTGGAATCTTTCCTCATTGCAAAGTGCCCGGATATACTGGCCCTGTGTGAGACCAATCTTGACTCCTCTATCCCTTCCTCTGATCTCTCAATCCCTGGAAACCTTCCTCTCCTCAGAAAAGACTCTCTAACCCACATGCATGGCCTTGGTGTCTATGTCAAGGACCATCTCCCTCTGGCTAGAGAGTGCTCTCTCGAATCGCCGGACCATTCATACTTGTGTCTCCGGCTATCTCTTCTCGGTGCTGTAAGCTATCTTTTCTTCCTCTATCGCTCTCCATCCTCTCAGGACTGTGGAATACTCAATGTCATTTCTAACAGCATAGACAAGGCCCTCTCTCTCCATCCGTCCGCTCACATATTTGTGTTTGGCAATTTTAACGCCCATCAGAACAACTGGCTTAAGAATGCTACTACCGACCTCGCAGGCATTCATACTCTCAACTTTTCAGTCTCTCAATCCCTCACACAGATAATTGATTTCCCCACGCGTTTTGCTTACAACCGGGACTGTAAGGCCTCTCTCCTTGACCTATGTTTTACCTCCATCCCTGAGTCTTGTAGTGCCACAAAGCTCTGTCCTATCGGTAACTTCGATCATGCTGTAGTGTCTGTTAGTATCCCCTGCAAGGAGCCTCCTACCACCGGAACCTCATTCTGCTACCAACGAGCTGACTGGGACTCGTTTCGTGATTTCCTCCGCGATGTCCCCTGGGAAGCTCCCCATTCAAGAATGTGCTTCAAAGGTCTCTTCCTGGGTTAAAGCTGGAATTGACACTTTCATCCCCTCAAGGAAATTTAAGGTCAAACCGCGGTCCTCCCCTTGGTTCTCAGCTGCTTGCTCAGCCGCCATTGCCCATAGGAACCACTTCTTCCACCTATTTCGTAGCGATATGTCTGACTGCAATAGACGCCTATTTGCCTCTGCCCGTAACGAGTGTAAGCGAGTGTCACTATTTGCTGCTCGGATGAAGGAACGTATTGCATCTCGCAAATTTGGCGCCAAGGATTATTGGCGGCTCTGCAAGAGCGTTCTGAACAATAGCAAACCCTCCATTCCTCTACTGTTCAATCATTTGCCTTGCTCTGTCTATTTTACAAATACTTTCACTTGCTCCGATGAGCTGCTTTCGCTGGTTCCCAGGCCTCATGAATTTAAACGTCCTACGAGGCTGGCATCCCGTTCCCACCCCTTCACCGTTGAAACTGTTAGATGTAGACGTCTCTTCTACTCCAATAGCTTCATGTCTCGCACATCTCGCCTGTGGAACACCCTTCCTTATTCCTGTTTCCCTGACAAATATAATCTCCAACTATTTAAGTGTAATGTCAATCGACATCTCCAGTTGCCTTGATCTATCCACTTCCCTTCTCCACATCCTTTCACCTTTCATTCCTATCTGCTCTCGCTCCAAATCTTCTGTAACCCCCTTGCCTTGATCGATCCACTATCTTTCTCCACATCCTCTCCTTTACCACTCCTATCTGCTCTTCCTCCAAACCTTCTGTAACCCCGTGCGTGCTAGTGGCTTCCAGCCTTGCTTGGGGTGATAGGCTTAAAAAAAAAAAAAAAAGATCACCCCCTGGTCGGCGGCTGATGAAGACAGGGTATGTTAAAAATAGGTGTTTGTTTAAATCTTTGTATAAACTCTTTTTGGGATGTTTGGAATGTACTTTGTGAGTTTAAGTGAAAGATTGTATGTTGAAGTTGTTGTGATGAAAATTTCACAAAGTCAGTGAAAGTATTAATCTGTTTACGTGGAATTTAAACAGTTTTGTGCAATGTAATTTGGAATAAATTTAGTTGTGAGAAAAGTTGAATTGTTTGAGCAAATTCAGATGAGAAATAATGTTGTGTGATTGAGAACTTGAAGTGATAAGCAATTCTTCGCTCTGTAATAAACAAAGTTGAATATGAAGATGAGTGAGTGATGACTGAAGGTTTGGATTATGTTAAAAGATAACTTTAAGAACTTCAGATGTTAAAGTGATGTGGATTTGTTTAGCAATTAGTTTGTGTTCACGATGCTCACTAGCGAGATGAGTTTGTGTTCTGAATTTATTTACTTGGTTGGACATGTGATAGGCTTCAGAAAATTAGCGCCAAAATATTTAACTCAATCACGAGATGAAAAATAGATGTGCGTCGGTGGATGGCAACGCCCACTTGATTGCTTATGAACCAATCAGCAAGCGAATTCTTTGAAAATATGTGGAGCTGGTTTTGTACAAGAATATTGCTGTGATCCACTTTTAGATGACTTTTGCAAAGAGTTTAACAAAATCTCGTAGTGATCCACTTTTAGATGGTGTTTGCACAGAAGTGTAGAATTACGATTATACATGTCGAAAGGAATTGTGATGGTTGCCGATTTACAGGCGCTGCTAGGTTTCTTTTAGACAACAGTTCAGTTTTAAAAACTAAGATTCAAAAATGGGATAAATCTCGTATTTTCACAAAACGTTCAAAATCAAGGTTAATAGCAGTAATTTTTTTTACAAACTTTCAAAAACAACTATAGAAAGATAATCGTATATCTTTCTAAATTTGCAAAAACTTCTTTTTCATGCAAAAACTTCTTGCATAAACTTTCTTTATCTTTCTTTATGCATCTTCCCAATCTTTTTCTTCTCTTTCTTCTTTTTCTCTTTCTTCTGTTATTATTCTTTCTTCTGTTTCTTTTTCTCTTTCTTCTGTTTCTCTTTCTTCTGTTTCTCTTTCTCTTTCTTCTCTTTCTTCTGTTTCTCTTTCTTCTCTTTCTTCTCTTTCAGCAATGGCGGCGGTGGCGGCTTTGAGTTTTTCTTTGTTCAGTTCCCAGAGACAGCTTACAATCATTCGCCTGTAAAAGCTGAAAGTCTTCTACTTTCTTTTACTTCTTTTTCCCCTCTAAGGTCAGCTCCCATCTGACTGACAAACCAAACTTCTTAAATACACCCAAATTAAAAAATATATATTTTAATATTCATTTCTTTATAAATTGATAAATGAGAAGCATTATTACATTGTAATTGGTTCACATTTTAAGAATGTTGCAATTTTTCGTAAATAAGCAATCTAATAAATAAATAGTGTTCTTGTAAATTCTCAAAGAACAATGAAAGTATATAAATTCAATTTCATGTTTTGGTTTTATTACAATTCTAATCATTGCTTAAAAAAAAACATTGCCAAGGGAGGTAAAAGGTAGGTAAATTAGTTTATGTTTTAAAACTTATTGCATTGTAGATGGTTTATTATGATAATTTTGTAATTTAAAAAAAAAGACTTCTTTTCACATTTATTTGTTTAAAATGGTAAAAAAATAAATCTTTATAAAAGGTAAATAATTTTTATGTTTTTTATACTCTTATAAATAAACATTCAGTCAGTTATGTGCCATAAGTGATACAAATTTAGGCAATCATGTATCGAAAGATACATGACTGACGAGGCAGATTTCTTTTCCCACGGTGAGTTGCCATTTCTTTCTGCGGTAGACCATTTCCTATCCAAGGCTATAGAACCTGGTCTTGTCCTGCTATTTACCCATAGTTCGGGAGAGAAGAAAGGGATTCATACCTTCCCCAAAGGCATTATTTAGCTGCTATCACGTAAGTGAATGTAATGGATTCGACTAAGAGTTCGAACTCGGCTCTCCGATTCCTCAATCCGAACCGCTATCCATTACTCCCTCCCTTAATTAAAATAATAGAAGTGTCAATGAAAAAACCGTCTTTTTCAGGCACGAAGGTCCATGTTTGCCCATATTTTTTGCAAGCCATTTAAAAAAATCATATGAATCCACTGTTGGTGTGTAGTAAGAAAACATTTGCAAAATCAAAATTGCTTTTCGTTGAACTTCCAACTGTTAATTTATTGAAGATTAAATTAAAAATATTAGTAACTGATTTACAATATTTTTTTGCTTTGAGAAAAGAATTTAAAATTCAAATCCATGTCGGCGTCCTTTATGAGACGCCAAGTCATAACGAACAAAAAGCGGAAAAGAAATGGAAGCCGATTTTTTTTTAATAATGGGTATTATTTTTTAGTTTGAGTTTAACTTAAGGTAGCTAAGTCAGTGTTTTGAATTTAAAGTTTAAATTCAAAGAAATTTGTCCTTACATTTGTTGGATTATCATTTACCTTATTTAATTGAAGTAAGTATAAGATTTATTTATTTTAAGTTACTATATATTTTTTATGTAGATTGTAAAAACAAATCTTTGGGCATCTGTAAATTCATTCACTACACAAAAAAGAAAATACTCGGTCTTCTTCTAATTAAAGTTTATTAAATATTTTCCTCTTTAAGTTTGTTTAACATTTTTTTTTCTAAATTTTATTAAGATTATTCTGAAAAAAAAAATGTTTTGCTTCTTTCATGAGATTTTTATTTTCCAAAGACTTTTTCTTTCTTTTTTTGCACGCCTCTGTTTTTATTGCGAAATTTAAAATTAAAATAATTTGCAATTATTTGTCAATGGCCACAAAATATTAATATTTTTCTTTGATATTTATAAGAATTATTCGTTAATAAAATTTAATTTTTTTTATGAGTATTTTTGTTTTTTTATTTTAAACATTTGAAAACTATTTTTTTAGTTTTTAGTTTAACTACAATTATTAACGTAAAATTAAAAACATTTAAGAAGAATGTTTTTAAATATAAATTTAATGATAATTAAAATTAAATTCTAAATATTTATTTCTCTTCATAATGTTGTTGAGTGTGAATGAAAATAATTCAAGTCATTTTTCCAGAATCGTCTTCTTGTAAGTAAATTTTTGAAAAAGTATAGTAAAAAAAAATGTTAGTGACATTGAGTCAACATTTTTCTGTTCAAAGTTTAAGTTTATTATTCAATATTTTCTTGTTAAAAGTTTATTCAATGTTCTTGAAAAAAAAAAGCAAACAGTTGTTTTACTTTTGTTATTCTTTAAAAACGATTTCACTTTTTACGCCGTTTAGTTTGTTTCTAAAAAAAGTTATGATTTTTTACTTTTATTACCACATTTTCTTCTTATTGAGTGAACAGAATTGTAATGATTTACTACTTATTAAAATTGAGAATAAAATGACATTAATAAATTAAATAATAAAGTTAATGTCTACTCTAGTTCTAATATTTTCTTCACTGATTTTTTTTTAAGAACATCGACATACATTTTATTATTTTTATTTTATTATGTCATTAAATAAAAACATTTTTAAATCATAAATGGCCTTTTCATTAATTTTAAGATGACAGTTTGGTTCTATCTTAATCTTTAATGGAAAATTTCTAAAATTATTAAACATTAATATTTGTTTATTTTGTCTTTTTTAAAGAAATAATAAAACAATACAAAATAATTCTATGAATGCATTTTTGTTCTTTCGCTAAATTTGCAGAGCGGCCTTTTTACAGCTTTTCGTATTTTACTCGTCTTGATTACTGCGCGATTTTCGCGGATGTTATGCGCTTATTTTTTAAAATGCAGTTTTAAATGAAGAGTATTTTTTCTTTATTGTCCTTAATAAATCTGCTTATAGCTAATGAAACAGAATCTCAGCCTAAAATGTAATTTATGAAGCTTTAAATTCAAGAAAATAAAATTTTAATGAATGTTTTTTAAGCCCCACGCTAAGTATCGAATAAAAATTTCTGGAATCGTTATAGGTGTACTGTAAAATGTAAATTTACACATGCTTAATTCGAAAATAACAAGGAAATTTTGATAAAATCTACCGTTTTGGAGTTATCGACAATAAAATTTCGAACTCAGTCAAGTAACTGTAAATATCCATACTTACCTGGCACAGGAGTTAAGTTAACGGTGACCAGCTAGGCTGTTCTCCCAGAGTGAGGCCTATCGGGTTATCTCCTCTTCGTTTCGTAACCCTTCAACAGGGGTCTCTCTCTCCCGGGAGTATAAATACGGGCTGACCTTTCGCCTCTTTCTCTTTTCACGGCTTTGCACACGGGCGGCGAAAACTGCCTCTCCTGGGGCCGGCAACCTCGCACCACGTGCGAGGTACTGAAAAACTTTCTCCAACATATCCAATATGTGAACTCTAATACACAACCAGCGTTTCCCATGTTCAGGGAACACGCTAAAAACAAAATTCACCCGTAAGGACATTTCAATTCAACACACACACAATAACTTTCCATACAGACACTAACGTTTTATTCATGTTTTAAATGATGTATTTGTAATTCTTGTATCAATCTGCTTGTCATTAATATATAATTGTTTTGTACATATATATCTGTCTTGTTCGTTTTATTTTGCTTTCTTTGGACTCCATCATAGTCCAACATTACTATGTAGCGGGACTGACCAGCAGGAAGTCTTAGTCCAGAGATTTTATCCTCGCATTAACCCGCTGGTCCCCTACAAGTCCCAACGAAACCCCCGGGCGTAACACCATGAACTACTATTTTGTGAAACTGACTCCCAAGAGAATGCTTCCTCAATCACTACAATCTTAACCTGTTCAAGTGACTAGGATTAACCATTATCTTTCCCACATTTCCTTATAAACTGAACCTCTTATTCTTACTGCTAATGCAACAAACTTCATTAAAGAGAGCGCCTTCGTTCAGTGACATCTTCACATTCTTGTTCGATTGCGCATGCGTTGTCACGTAAGATGTTGAAACTTTGAGCAGAGGAAGAAGCGATATATAGAGTTGAGTTTTCTTTTTTCGTTCTTGGAAGGATAAATATTAGAATTTTCGGGTAATTTGCTTTTTAAGCCTTGCGCTAAGTATGTAATAAAAATTTCCCAAATAGTTTTCATGTGTACATTGTACATGTTTAATTCGAAAATAACAAAGAAATTTTGATAAAATCTACCGTTTTGGACTTATCGACAATAGAATTTTGGACTCATAATTATTACCCGAATTTTCTATGAAATTTTACAGCTTATT
The DNA here is from genome assembly GCA_964036315.1 of Acanthosepion esculentum. Lineage (NCBI taxonomy): Eukaryota > Metazoa > Mollusca > Cephalopoda > Sepiida > Sepiidae > Acanthosepion > Acanthosepion esculentum. Next base: position 21,201 of record CAXIWW010001020.1, read on the forward strand.
AAATGGCTAAAAAAGACAGAACGGTATGTAAATAAATATTCAGTTTTTTAAAATGGCTTTTTCGTTTATCTAGCTAAAAAGATTTTATTTTTGATAATAATTATTTTTTAGTAACTGTTCATGTCATTACCTTTTTTTTTTATTTGAATAATTAACATGAGATGAAAGGAAAGTTCTGTAATTAAACAAATTCCTTTATCTAAAAAGGTCAAAGCAGTGATGAAGAGTAAAACTACAAAAAAAAAAGTCTCTTGCCGGAATCAAAGCTTTTTAATTCCTCTGCGTAAAATGGCGAGTTAAGATTTGTTATATCGTTTGTTTGTTTCTTTTAAATATATTTTCAAATCATTTTTTAAATATTTTTTCTTGAAATATATATTAAGATATGTATTGCCATTTTATGTGGATGCTTGTTGATTGCATTTTTGGTGAAAAGAACTCTTAAGCTGCTTGAGCATTTATCGTTCTCGGTTTTCAGAGAGAACGCGGACGCTGCGTTGTACTCTTCTTGCTTAAGTTTGAAATTTCCAAAATATTTTTGGTACATTTTGGTTTCTGCGAAAACAGCTGTGTTTGTTTTTTATTCAAAACCAATAAAAAGGAGTTTTGCTCCCTCCAAAAAAAAAAAAAAAAAAACAAGGCAGAAGAATTTTGACACTCACCAGACGAGAATTATTATTTTGAAAGATGGACGGTTCCTACTAATATTGTTTCGTTTTAATTTTATCTTCGTGTTTAATTTGTAAGTTTGTTTTCTGGATTCATCCTCGCACCCCATAAATCATGAAATTTTCATATGAACAGACTTTATGGATTATGAAATTAATTTTTTTTTTTTTTTTTTTTTTTTTAGTCATCAAAATTGGCAGATAATCAATCATGGCAACCCTTTTTTTTTCCATTTTATAAAATAAAAAAAAATGAAAATTTCACTTTGAAATTTTCATGACGTTTAGATAGCTTACGTGAGAATAATTCCTTCTACGGATGGAGAGAAGTGAGGTTATTTAGATTTAAGTGAACAAGTTATTTTTACCTCTTTATTAAGAAAAACTTTCAGCGCTTTTTTTTTTTTCTTTTTTTGTACTTAGCTTTCACCTTTACGTTTACGATGTTTTATGGAAAATATATTATAAAGAAATTGAAAAATAAAACTATTAAGAGTGAGATTAAATTTCATAAAGTATCTAATTTAGGTACCGTATGAAATTTTATCAGAAGTGTACATAAAAAAAATATTATAATTTTATGTACATTTATTACATTTACTGTGTCATTTGTATTTCCATTCATTTTATTATTACTTTTGTTTGATATTTCATTTATGGCAAAATGTCATAACTGAGATTAATATAAAAATAAGACCATAAATTTCATACTGATACTTGTAGGTACCATTCTCAGTTGAAATTGAAAAATCAAATTAACTTTTTCACGCGTGTTTCGCAAAAGTGAAGGCCTTCACAGCTGAGAACAAAGTTTAACTCAAATAACGCAACTTAATTGTATTCTGGTTCGTCTTCCGTACTTTATAATTACAGCCCGATTATAAAAACAAAACTACATTTCTTAAAGGTAAAAATCTATTTATAAATTAAAAAAATAATCATAAAAATAACTAAAAGCAAATAAAAGATTTGAAATAATATCTTTGTTTTATTGAGTTTTACTTTTTTTTGTATGTTACAATTCAGAGCTGATTTTCAGGTAGGGGGGTCCAATTAAAAAACAAACACGATTTGCATTCCTCAAAGCCTTGTGCTTTTTAACTATTGTAATAATCACTAAATTAGATTCGATCGAATCTCTAGAGTTTTCATAAAATTAGTTAGGGGGGAGTAATAAATATAAAAAAATATTTCTGCCATGACTTTAATAAAAAAAAAATAATTTCCATCTATGAATAGTTTCTGTAAGTTTCATTAACATCCGACAACGATTTTTATTTCTGCAAGATTTTCCAAGTTAATGTGTCATACAAAAAAAAAAATGCTAAAAAAAGAGAAACAAGTTTTTTTTAATCAAAATTTAGAATGTTCTAAAAAGAAAAATTTTAGATTTAGAAAAAAAAAAAAAAAAATTTGGTCTTTCCTCTTCATAAAAATAACAGGCATTTTTAGACGATAAAATTTTGTTTTCGTCAAGTTTGGCGTCTTTTTCATCATGCTCTTTTTCTTTTCTTTTTTTTAGATTTTCAGGCGCATAATTTTGATTTTATTTTTCGTTTTTTCATTCTTACTAATTTTGGAATCGTGACGTTTTTTGTTTTTTTCTGTTGGGTTACTTTTAAAATTTCGCGCATTCATTTTAAACTTCGCGCATTGCGCAGTAATCAACACAAGTGAAGCTTCCGCGCCGCCTCACTACTTGAGACAAATGTATGTAAACTAAACAAAGTCAGTAATGTCGGTCGTTCTGTCTACGCGACGAGAAAGAAGTCGAACTTACATTGTCTATAACTTCTAAACGGTAATCGAGCACAATGTTTTAATGTCATTTTCAAAATAATCAGGCAATTTCATATCGGAATGCTACATTCTTATTGCCGGGGTCTTTTAGTGCTTATACTGCAAATTAACCGGCCATCATTAATTGTTTGAAAGCATTTAATTTGCGTAATTTATTTTGTGTGTGTTCATAATAAATTTTTCGTACTTTTTAAAACTCGATTTGTGTGTCCATATAAATTAATGACCCCCCTCAAACATTTGAACTTTTTTTTTTTTTTTACTATAAAATCGTATATCGGTGCCAAAATTCATATGCAAAAATTGGCGAATTATTTATTTTTTAAAACCTTTTATTTTCGGGTGGCATTCAAACTAGCTTTTGCGGAGGGCTCTTGATTGGGCCTTCAGCCCAACAATGACACTTCATTAATTGAGTGCATAAAATCTTATGAAACAGTATTTTTCAAACAATTAAGTTTTCATTAGACACGTCCGCTTTTTCGATAGACAAAAAGAGAATAGCATGAAAAATGGCCCCAAACTTAATAACTGTTTGTTATTAGAGGGAAAACAAAATTTTTTTTTTTTAATTTCAAGCCTTCTAACACGTTCTAAATTGTTAAAAATCCTGTTTTTTTTTTTGTTTTTTTTTTTTTACATCAGGGACGTAAGTAATTTTTACAATTTTGCGCACTTTTTTTTTTTTTTTTTTTTTTACGCCCCACTTATTTAAATTTGGAGCTGTTCAATAATTCGCTGAAAAAAACAACAAAAAAACATAGCATAATGAAAAAAGGCCGCAAGCTTAAAAAGTTTTTATTGTGAAAAATTTTCTAAAGAAGACCAAAGTATTTTTTTTCTCTATTTTTGTCAGCGGTGCGTATTTTTTCCGCATTTTTTTAGTTGACATCCTCCAGTTTTTCGCATGAGACCAAATTATTTTTTTAATCCTCTCTAACTACACGTTCGAAATCTTGGTTAAAGTCTTTTCTCTTTTGTTTACGTTTTTTTTTTTTATCTTTTAGCTTTTTTTTTTCATTGAAAACACATTGATTTGGAAATTCTTGTAAAAAATCAAGTAATTGTCTGATTTTAATGAAATTTTCAGGTCTTATTCACAAATGAATGAAATTATTTTTGAAATGTTTTAGAAGATTCTGGTAATTTTTTTATATATATATATGTTACCCCAACCCCCCTCCCACACACTTAATTTCATGAAATTTCGCACAAAACCTTTCAATTTTCCTGAATTTTTTTGTTGTTAAAAGTAGGTGTCTTTGGAGATTGTAAATCACTTTTTTTTCTTTTTTTTTAAATTTGAGCTATCTAACTAGGTATGTCCAATATATCTTGACGAAAAAAAGTCCCCAAATTGATAAAACAATTTTTAACGTTTAAATATTTGTTGTTATTAAAGAGGAAAGACCAAAGTATTTTCTGAATATTTTTTCAGATTTTTTAATCCTTCCTAAATGTTAAAAATTTTATTAAAAAATCTTGTTTTTTTTTTTGTTTGTTTGTTTTTTTTTGGGGGGGGGGGGGTTCCGAGTCAAAAAAATTTCGTAAAATCGAACTTATCGACATTTCTGTCGGAAAGATCATAGTTTGTTAGTTAGAAAATCATGAAAAATCAATTACACCTTTTTCTTTTATCTTAGGAAATTTAGAATGATTAAGTGTGAGAGGTCAGGTCACTTTTCGGTGGTGAGATTCATGTTTTAGTTTTGAGTGTTTTTTGGAATTTTTTGTTGACAGAGATTTAACATGAGGTGAGAGGAAATCTTGCAACTACTTCGGTATTACTATTAGATAATGTTGTTTTAGTGTCTTGGGCCTGTGGACGGGGCGGTCGGCAAATTTATGGACCTTTGTCATGGAATTTGGCAGCTGAAAGCGAGTCCTTTGTATCAGAAGAGTTTGTCTTCAGTCAGTTTTGTCGTCGGACGATAAGGACGTGTTTATTCTGGCTCCGTGGTGAACTACTCTAGTTTGCCACGTATATTAAGGTTACCTTAAATAATTCTAATCACAGTTGCGAATTATTTTCCTTTAAAGATTATTGAATTAATATTTATTTAGCTTTCAATAGCTATATTACTGGTTTTATTTATGGATAAGATTTTGTCTGGAGTCAGAACTTTATCCTCGTACGATAAGGACGTGTTTATTCTGGCTCCGTGGTGAACTACTATAGTTTGCCACGTATAATGTTACCTTAAATAATTCGAATTACAGTATCGAATTATTTGCCTTTTAAAGATTATAGAATTAATTTTTATTTAGCTTTTAATAGCTATATTACTGATTTATTTATGGATGGGAACAGGGGAGTGTGAGTTTTCGCATCGAAGGGCTTTTTGGAAGATTTATTTTAATTGGCTTCGGTAGAATTCTGTAGCTAATATTTGTTTATATTTGAAAAACTTTGAAGAGAAGAATTTAACTGGCTTCGGTAGAAATCCGTAGCTAAGATTTGTTCAGCTTCGGTAGAATTCCGTATCTAAGATTTGTGAAATTTGGAAGAAAAGATTTGGTTAGCTTCGGTAGAATTCCGAAGCTAAAAGAAGTAATTTTATTCCCTGGAAGGGGAATTATTTCATTTGATTTATTTGTTTGTTGATTCGGAGAATCAACGTTTCTATTTGTTCGACAGTCAATCGATGCGGGGAATTCTGCCCCTATTCACGTTCTTTATTTTAAAATAAGATTTAAAAGAATTCAAAGCTAAAGTTTTAAAATATTGTGAAAGATATTCTTCATGGAATAAGATTTTAAGATCCTAGACTAGGTTAGGATTGTGTTTTTCAATTTACCCTTTCAGCTCCAGAGGAAGTGAAAAAGAGCTTCAAAGAAAGAAAAGAAAATATTTGAAGAAAGAAGAAACCAAAAAAGAAATTGAATTGATTGTAAAAAAAGAAAAAGAAAATGCTTAACATTATTGTTTGTTGTAATGAAGAAATTGAAAGATGTTTGCGTTGTCTGCTTGATGACAACATTGTTTTGTAAGTAAAAATCCTTTTGTTCATTTTTGTTTGTTACCCACGTAGCATATGGACCAATATGCATGTAATTATGATTTGTTGAAATAAAAATATTTAGTTTGTGAACACTAACGGTATAGTTGTTTATAATATCGTCTGTTTCATTGAGTGGGTTTGTTGATTTCTTTTGAAGAAGCCGAGAAAGAAATCGGGAGTTTGGTCCTGTGTGTTATTTAGTGTATTAAATTGTAATTTAAATATATTGCTTTAAGATCGTATGCGGGTAAAGTTTAAGTTTGATTGACAATTTAATTTTTCATTTAAATTTTTGGGTCTTTGACATCAGCCTTCACACTGACGCACAGGAGACACTATCTCTCTCTAGAAAAAATTTTTTTTCTCCACTTTATTTCTTCAATTTTTATTTTTTCCACACTATTGCTTAAAGTTAATTTATAACTTTTTAAGTGCAACAAATACCAATTTCTTGCACTGTTGGTGTTACGTGTTTTATTAATTTTCTCGTGCAATTTTTAAGAGAGGGTGTTGGAATTGTAACCTATGACCTCACCACAGTGTGTCGTACGTAAATAAATCCTTATTTTCATTTAAGGTAAGTACCTTCATGAGATTGCTAATAAAAAAAAGACCAGTCTGATGAAAAGGACGCCAAACTTGACAAAACAATTTTATCGTCTTCTTATTTTATTGAGAGGAAAGACCAAAGTTTTTGGGGTTTTTTTTTAATTTTTAAAAAAATTTCCTTTTTAGAACTTTCTAAATTTTGATTGAAAAAACCTTGTTTCTTTGTTTCACCGAATTTAGTAAAATAACACAATTTTTAGCACTTTTTTTTTTTTTTTTTTTTTTTTTTGTATGACACATTAATTTGGAAAATCTTGCAAAAATAATTGTCGGGTGTTAATGAAACTTTCATAAACTATTCATAGATGATGGAAATTATTAAAATATATATATTTTTTTATTATTTCTCAAAAGTCACGGCAGAAATATATATTTTTTTATTTATTACCTCCACCCCTAACTAATTTTATAAAAACTCTAGAAATTCAGTCGCGTTCAGTTTAGTGGTTATATTTAAAATCACAAGCCTTTGAGGAAAGCAAATCATGATTTTTTTTTTTTTTTTTTTTTTTTTCAATTGCACACCCCTACCTGAAAAGTGAAAATCATCCCTGAATTCAAATTGTAACAAGTTAGCATAAAAGTAAAACTCAATAAAACAAAAATATTAATTTCAAATGCTTTTATTTGCTTTTATGAATATGGAGAATATTTTCTGAAAGCAAAACTTTTTTCGATGAAAAATGAATTTTTAATACAATTTTATTTGTTATTTCTTTAATTATTTCAGATTTTTACATTTAAGTTGTTAAAATATAAAATCAGTTGAAAGCCGCATTCACTTCCTTATTAGATAGATAATTTTTAGCGCATCGTAAATTGTATGGTTTTGTTTTGTTTGACCAATCAGAAGACATGCAGTAATTAAGAAATGTAATTTTGTGTTCATAAAAATCATGGTTGTAATTAAAAAGTACGGAAGGTCACAACGGAGAACGCTTACACGTTCATCTCATTATTGCAAATTCTTCGTGCGAAACACATGTTGAGCATTTTGAATTAGTGTTTTTACTAATTAAAAAAAATTGAACACCATCCTAAGCAATTTTCAGCAGCAACATTACTACATGTTTAAAATTACAGTATAACCCGGATATAAGAGAGTTGTAGGGACCGGATAAGTCTCTTATATCCGGGTTTGGTCTATATACAGTGAGACCCGGGTATAAGATAAACCCTGATATAAGAGATTTTCTCTGGTCCCAAATTAGAGCCATACTTACCTAAACAAAATAGACCAAACCCGGATATAAGAGACTTATTCTCCGGTCCCGACAACTCTCTTATATCCGGGTTACACTGTTATATACATTAACACCGGCTCTAATTTGGGATCAAAAAATCTCTCTTATATCGGGGGTTATCTTATATCCGGGTTATACTGTACTATTTATTTCATTTACATATTTCATTGCAATTTCAATTTTGTGAAGTTGTTTTAGTTTTCACTTTTCAGTGAGTCGTCTTAATTCAATTTTATGAAATTTAATCTCACTCTCTCAACAGTCGTATTTTAATTTCTTTTAGTTTTGTAATATATTTTCGATAAAGCATCGTAAAAGTGAAAAGCCAAGTACCAAAAAAAAAACAAACACATTGTTTTAGTTTAAAAAATCCAGTTTAATTAAACTTCCTAAATGGCTTCGAAACCAATCTTTGACAAATATTGGATTTTAGTCGAGATTGTTAAATTTCTTTACAATATTCTTTTTTACCAATGACGGTTCCATGAGTGATTAGAAGAGTTAATGTTTTTTTTGCCTAAAAAAATATACGGATTTTTTTTTTTTTTTTTAATACATTTAGTTTTATAACGTCTAAGAAGCCTGCCTACATTTCTAAGATGAGGTACGAACAATCAATGTAAATGTACTAAGAAGCCATTTAAAATTATTTAAATGAGTTACTTGCTGCGGCATGTTCAAGATTTCATTTAATTTTACTCTTCCTTTATGTTTAGTAATTTTGTATTTTTAAAAAGGCAGTTTCACTTTAGATTTTTTTGTTGGCACGGCTGAAGTTAAACTAACAGTCTGGTCCACTCCTAAAAAAAAAAAAATAGGAAAAATTGTTTTTGAATATTTATTGTAGAATATTATTACTTAGACCTTCCTTTAAGTACGATGTCTGTCAGAATCAAAATGATTTTGTTCCTTAACCGATTATTATTGCTAAAACAAGTGTAGCGCGTGTTTACCTCCGACAAGCAGCCATATTGAAAAATTATGTCATGTGATCAAAACAAAAATCATCTTTGATCTTTTCTTAGGCAGGGCAAAAACGAAATAAATATTCTTATAACAAAATCAACGAGGATTATTTATTAAAAAAAATAATTTCTTTGTGTTTTTTTTTTTTTGTTTTTTTTTTTTTAATGTTTCTTAACATTATGATCCTCCACTGTCCACTTGTACAATATTTGCTGCAAAATAACTGAGTGTTGTGCATTTCCGCTACAATCACTCACTAAGCTATTCGATTATTTTCTTGGATTTTTTAATGTTTTAATCTAATAATTCGAAAATATCTTTTTTTGAAATTGTCCAAATACAAAGTAATATCTTTTTAAGGAATTTTCTCTTAAATCTTTTACAAATAAAATTTTATAATTGCATTTATTGTGATATTGGTAACCATCGATTGTTGTCGTAATCATTATATACGAAAGAACTCTTCCAGTACTCATTTTTATCGCTTCTCGGCCTTTTGGCTAAGATCAAAGTGTAGTATCTGTTCTTATCAGCTTAATATCTGATACGTCCCCGATTTGGGGACTTCGATATTAAACTGATTTTTGGAACATGGCGAAGAGTTAGGGGCTTGCTCCGCCTTTGCCACGGGTTGGCCTGGTATTGCAGTACCTCCAGGAATCAGCCCAGTCTCCCTCACAAGGGGGAGATAAAAATCAATTCTAAAAACAGATCATTTCTCTTCCCTAATCCCCACTTGCTACACATTGTTTTTGCTCTTGTCTATGATCTTATTTATTCTTATGAAGATGTGTAAATAAAATGCCTACAGTTTTTAATTCTTGACTTTCTTTTCCTTTCACTGCTGTTTAACAAACTGACAACTGCTTATTTCTGTCAGGATTCTGAAGGAATTTTCATTTGAAGCTTTCATATAGGTTCCTTATTCTGAAAAAAAAAAACTTGCCAAATCCAAATGAATTTTTTTTTTAACTTTATCATTTAAAGTATGAAAAGGGAGCATCAAATTGCTTAAGTAACAAATTAAAATGTATTTTTTTTATCACAGTTTTTTTTCATTAGATCATCTTGAATATTTTTTTACAGTTATTCTTCAGAATAACTTTAAGGATTGGTTTCTATGCATTCATTTTTTAATAAAGAGAATTACATTGTGAGAAACAAGGGCTAAAAATGGCACCAAAATCAGTTTTTTTTGTTTGTGTTTTTTTTTAACAAAAAAAAAAATCTTAGTCAATTTAAATTAGTTTTGAAATACAGCAAAGCATTTTACCAATTGGAAATATTAAATTTAATCTATTAGTTTGAAATGAAAAAGCTTTAAGAAATTAAAAATCATTTTAAACCTTTAATATCAAATCTGTGGAGGTATCTATAATAAAGTATTTAGAAAATGTCTTATTTTATATCCTATAAATTTTCAATGTTTACAAAATATATTAAAAGATAAAAACTAAACAGTTTCATGTTGTCAACCAAAAAGTAAAAAACTTAAGTATTTTGATAAAATTTTATTTTTCATGTCAGTAAATCTTTTAAAAGTATTTCAGATTTAAAATAGCACATTTTATCTGATTTTGATGTATTTCTCTTTGTGTGCAAATAAAATTAAATGAAGATATGAAAACGTTGCTTTTGTTTCTTTGCTTGTATTTGGCCCGTGTTAATTTCTACTTTGATATTAAAAATAAAAACTTTCTTATCTCAGCATCAATGTTTTTTCTATTTGCTTTATTTCTTTGTGTAAGCAAAGAATGAAAATAGAGAAATAAATTTAATAACTTTAATTTGACAGTGTAATGATTCGTTTCTGTTTGAATTTTTGAGATAAATTCTTATACACTGATCATGTCATCTTGGTTGTTATAGTCACAATGCAGGATCATCTTTAACAACTGCATGATTAGCACAAATACCATTAAGATCCAGTATTATAAAAATATAGTATTATAGGTTTCTACCAATAACCCATTAATGCCGATCTATCACATTTTGGGGTTGGTGGGCATTACTTGCAAAACATTAATTTTTATAAAGTCCAACAAAATGACTCCAAGGACTGCCTATAGCAATCATGCCGATTTGTACCTCATATTATCAGTAAATTCCACAAACTCTAAATTTAAAAGTGGCTTCGCCCCTCCCCTTAATTTATAAAAGAAAAATACAATTTAATATTGTTTGAAAATGAATTGACACATTTACAGTTATGAAACTTTGACATGATTGTTCAAATTTCAAATCTGCAAAAAATTATTAAGCTGTCTATTTCTATTGCAGATGAAAAAATTTGGCCTGAAATATTTTGGAATACTAAAATTTGTTGCTAATTGATGGAAAATATAACACTTATAGAGAAAATAAAATGTAAATTTTAGTATATAATTTTCATTGTATTTATAACTTGGGCTTTGTTATCAATCTGTTTTCCTTTTTTTTTTTCTTTTTAATCCATCTCTGTTGCTACAAGCTGACAACTGTTTGAGATTATTTTTTATTTTAACAAAATAACTGATGAAATTTGAAGCAAGGGACCAATATGATTTGATATTATGGACTGAAAATTATGAAAGAAATGGCTTTGTTATTTCTCCCTGTAGACTGCCATTTGTGAATTCAAACCAAAAGAGGCCCATTTATCAATCTGTTAATTGATGCCAGTGTTATATATTCAATAAGCATCATTAATCTTAAAATATTTTAAATTTTAAGACGTAGTTGTGCCTCCTTGCAATATTTTAAACTAAACGTGTAATATTTGTTTCTGATCAGATTAAATAACTTTTAAATCAGTTAATATTTTTCTCAAATAACATTTCAGAAAAGTATGTTTTATTTTTTAAAAGATAATTATGTTGTGTTGATTGATTTATCAATATGGACAATTTTTATAGATTTTACTGATAATCAAAAAAAAAACAAAAAAAACATTGATATTGTGTTTGACCCCACAAGCAAAACATGCCAACTTGGCAATCAGTACCATTTTGTGCACTCTGAAATAAAATCTTTATAAAAACATGTTCCTGTGTCAAAACACTTTTATTATTAATCATGTCATATGCTTACTGTCAACCTCTTGAAAGATCTAACCACAACTATATCAATATCCTGGTTGCCAAAAGTCATTGTGCTTTTTTATTCCTGTGATAAGTTAAAACTGTAATGCTCAATTCAAACCTAATAGAAACTTACCAATTAACCATCAGTGACATGGTGTTAAGCAAATTTATTGCGAATAAATCCTTGCAATAATTTAGAAGAAAAAACTATCAATGCACATTCAAAAGAATGGCATTCTGAAAGCTATTTCACCATCATGGACCCATTAACTAAATCTTGTACACTCATTTATTTAAGCTAAAAATTGCCATGAATTAATGACATAATCTACCATTTATCTCCCATTACTAACCAGATGATAAAATATTGGATCAGTTCTTATAAACATTATGAAAATAATTGAATTCATATGCAATTTAATTAATCAATTATTCATCTATAAATTGTTATTTAATGTTGGAAAATTATATTTGCTGTTGTTTATCTGTCTTTCATTGTCTAACCACTCTAAAGATTTTTGCTAATTAAAACCCTGCAGATTACTAATCAGGGGACAATATATATTTTTGTTCATTATCATGCAACCAATTAATTACCGTACAAAAGATATTGTGAGATTTTATTATGTAACAGTAATAGTGTCAATAGTGTAATTTACCATAAAGAATAGTTTGCAGATAAGAGAAAAAATCGTAAGTTATAAAGAGAACATAACATTGGAAACTGAAAAAACTTGAACAGAAATCATAGAACAAGTAAAAAAAGATAAGGAAAATATTGGCAAGATCCAAAAAAGAAAAAAATGTGCTTAAGAACATCTTAAAAAGTGATTTGAGAAATATTAAGTCATAGACAAGAAAAGTGGGTTGACTAGCAAGAAACTAAAGTTGGTGTTGTAAACGGAAAAAGATGTCAAATATTAACTAAGACATGAAGTCAACCAAACTCTTAACTTCAATTAAACATCATGAGAAATATGCAAGTTGAACAACCAGTTAGGATTGTTGACAATCAAATTTTATTGCATATTAAAATTTGACATTAATTTTTCTTAAAAAAATGATAATTATTCAAATTTAATTCAATATGATTTTATTCTAAAAATTTATTTTAATAATCAACTGATTATTGTAAGAAGTGCCCAAACAGACTTTGTGGGCTGAGGTAAATCGTAATGATTAAGTGCTAATTTCAAGAAGTGCTCTTGTTTCTGTGCTGGTTTGAAAACCCCCCTGTTAATACTTTCTCTAAATTTTAGCAATTATCAGTAAGTTTCTAAGTTCATAAAATGACATTTACTGCTCTGGCTGGTGAAATCAGTAATGACTGCATTATTGCAATAAATGTTAAGAAATCAAGAAAAGTAAAAATTATTTATTTCAATTTTAGTTCAATGCATATTTTCTGTTTTTACAGAAAAAATTGTGATGTTTGTGAAAATTGATTTGTATTTTTACAGTAAGATTTTCAAACAGATCTTTTAGAATTGCTGATGAATTTGATTATATAGTAAAGATGTTTTTGAAGAATCAAAAAATGCAGTTTTATTCCATTTTTTAGTGGCAACATATTTAAATCTTTTTTTTTTTCTTTTTTTTAAATTGCAATTGTTTTTTATTTTATGGAAGGTCAAAATGAAACTCTAAACTAAAACATTAAGATATGTCCCATGACTAACACATTTCTGCACTGAATGTTAGTTTCTTGATTGTGCTAATTTTGGTCTTCCATATTTAAGTGAATTTTAGATAGGAATTTTGCATAGTAAGCATGTGATTGTAATGCTTGACCTTTTGAACAATGTTGCTTGGGAAAATAGATTTTTTTTTTTTTTTTTCTCAAAAGTAATTAATATTTTTACAAAATCTAATTCATTCTTAAATTTACTATTTTTCTATGAAAAAATATCTGGGGCATATATTGAATTTTTAAGAGATTTTTTAAAGTGTTTTATTTTTTTTTTTTTTTTTTGTCAGCTTCTGCCAGGTTCAGTCATCAAACTAGGAAATAAGTTTTTATTTTTTTTAAGAATGGCTAAAATCTTTAAGGATATTTAATTCTTCTTTTTTTACAGATAAACTTTAGGCTTTTAACTTTCAAGTAAAACCAAAACTTTAACTTAAAAGATATTTTAAATTGTTTAAAATGTGTTTTTAAGCTTCTTTTTTTTTTTTTTCTTCAAATTTCTGGGAAGGTACCTAATATTCATTGTATAAATATAAGTACATAGTGAAGACTTTGCAAACAGATGTTGGTTAATACGAAATTTATTGTGAACACTTGATAAAATCTGATATTGTTTGTGTGTATGATTGATGTCCAAAAAGTAAAGTAAGGTGCTTGCATTTAAGTTAAGAAGTCATGAAAGAAATTGATAAAAACTGTGTCACGGCAGGCAAGAGGTGTGTTGTTCATGAACTTCATACTCTATAGTCAAATACTTAACGCATACTGTTAAACATTGGAAAGACTGAAGTAAGGTGTTTGTCATGAGAGGCTAGGACGTTTGTGTAAAGGTGTGTCATCTTGCTGCACAACAATGCCACCCAACAAATGGTCACCATGATAAAGGAACAGATCCTGTACTATGGTTGGGATGTTTTACTGCTTCCGACGTATTAGCCTAACTTGATTTCTTTCTGATAATAATTCATTTCTGGTGTATAATAAGTATGTTCTGTAAGAATAAAAAGATCCAATGATTTATTTTAAATTAACTAAATCCTTAAAAAAAGGATTAAATAGTTTTTTTTTGTTTTTTTTTTCTAGGAATAAAACATGATTTGAAAGAATCCTGAATCCAGTAATTCATATTAAAAGTTTGAATAAACAGTACATAGTTCTTTTTCTGATGAATACCTTGCTTGCTTTTGCTAGGCTCATAAATGCAGTAATTCATGTTAATTGAAGCCTTAAGAGAAACATTCAATAGAAATTTAATTGTCTATAGTAATATGATTTGCAAAAAAATTCTTAAATGCAGCAAATTCATATTAAAGGAAAGAAAATAATTCATGCCCTTCATATTAGGTGAAACTTTTGCTAAACTTACAAATCCAGCAATTCATATTGAATAAAGATAAACCTTAGAATAAATAATAAATATCAATTTTCCTGTGAATAAGATGCATGTTTTGTAAGACATATACATCCGTTAATTATTATTCAATTAAGAGAACCTTTACTTAAAGCAACAATCACTTTCTTTTGTTGCATCAAAAGCACGTTTTTTGTGATATATATATATATATAAATCCCAAATTTCATATTAAGAGAAACAAAATAAACATTCTGTATATTCCAACGTCTAAGATTCTCCAGCCTTGTGTCACAATTCTGTATGTTACAGTATAAATATCTCTTAAGATGCATTCATAAATCCAGCAATTCATAATGGGATAAGGAGAAACTTTATAATAAAATCGAAATATTTGTTTTGGCATAAAATTTGCATGCTTTGGAAAATTCAGGAATTCATACTAAAAAGATTGTATTTTCTACTGAATAAAATGCTCAATCTAGAAAAATTATCACTCCTTCTATTCATATTAATATAAGATAAATTGTCAGTGAATTTTTGTCTGGTAAGTAATGTGTTTTGCAAAACTTGTTAAATATTGCATTTCATATTAAAATTAGCATATTTTGCAAGTTTAATAAGTTAAGTTATTCATGTTAAATTGAGAGAAATGAAAGAAGAAATAATTCTTCATTTCCAGTGTAGACGATACTTTATTTGAAGGCTCATGAATGCAGAATTCATGTTGAATTGAAAGTAACTCTAAAAGAAATAGTAAATACTGAATTTTCAACTTATACAATGAATCAAAACCCACAAATATAGAAACTTGTATTTAATATATACTGCATTTCCCATGGATTTTATATATATATATATATATATATTACAAAACTTAATTTTAAAATTGAGTGTATTCTTAGAAATTATAAATTCTATATTTCTGAAGCATAGAATGTATATTTTGCAAGATTCCTAAATCCAGCCATTCCTATGAAGGTAAGAGAAACCTCAGTATTTTATGTTGTAATTTGTAAAATAAGGAATTATCATTGTTTGCCTTGTTATTAGGAAGAGCATGCTGATCTATATAGACCAAGAGCATGCTCATTCAAAAATGCTATAGTTTTCATCACACAAAGTGAATGTTTTGCAAGATTCATAAATATAATCATTCATATTACTCTAACACTAAACCTGCCATGAAAACTATTCTGTTTTATATTATACACTATGCATTTATTTTGTCAGACATCCCAAAGTTCATCTGAAAATAAATAAATTTAAAGGTGAAATAAATACATAAACCCTTCCAATCATTAAATTGACAGAAGGTAACATTAAATGTTTTCTTCTTTTTCTCACATAGATTGTTTGTTTGCAAGGGACATAAATTACATGCACACTTAAAAGAAAGAACAACTTTATTGTTCAATTTTTAATGCACTTGTTTTGAAAGAATAAAGAGTTCACAAACTTAGATTAAATAAAGAGAATAAAGGAAGTTTTCACATGCTCGTTTTGAATGATTAAAACTTTCAGTAACTCATGTTTAATTGGAAAAGAACTTTAGAACAAGGCGTAAACAATATATTTTGTTGTGTATAGTGTGCATTTTTTAATGATACCAATAATGATGGGGGCAGAAAAAAGAAAGAACTCTTTGAAATATTAAAAATAATGTTCCATAATTAAATTTTGAAAACAATTAGAAAAAAATGTTTTATTTTTCTATGCATAATATGCATGTTTTCAAATTTGGCAACTGAAATCAAAAACTTAAAATCAAAAAGGATTTTTTCTATGGTATGATGTGTATGCTTTCAAAGATTTAAAAATCCACCAACTCCTATGAAATTAAAAGAACACTTAGAAATGTGCAGGATGCATTTTATAATACAACTCGGAAGACTTGGAAAAATGAATAAATATATTTTCCTTTTGTATGAAAAATATTTTCAAAGATTTAACAATTTGGCAACTCCTGTAAGAGAATACCTATAAGACAATCTATTTTAAACATGCCATAATCCAGCAACTCTAAAAGAAATGTAAAGAAGGGTAAATTCAATATTTAACTGTGTATAAAACATAAATTTTCAAATCTGGCAACTCGTTAAATAGTACTATAAAATGTGCAGGTTTCAAAGAGCTGATACTTCAGCAGCAATGCATATTGAATTAAGACATTAAGTAACATTAAATGTATTTTTATAAATACACTGCGGATAACTTGGAATCATATTAGCAGAACCTTTAGAGCAAATACAATGTCTCCTGGGTTTCAAAGGATATGTGGAATTTAGAGTACAAATTAGAAGGAACAAAGAAGATATGTTTCCAGTATATAATGTGCATGTCTCAAAAGTATGATAATTTGGTAAGACATTTTAAATCAAAGAGTGAAGGGGTGGGAACGGGATGCCAGCCTCGTAGGACACTTAAATTCATGAGGCCTGGGAAGAAGCGAAGGCAGCTCATCGGAGCAATTACCGTGAAAGTATTTGTAAAAAAGACAGAGCGAGGCAACGGCGCATCTGTGAGAGAGCGACTGCAGACGAGATGACAGATCAGGGCCAATTATTGTTGCATATCCGTCTCTGGATCTTATCAAGAACCCTGAGGCAAACAGCAGGGGCTCCAGACCATATATGGCAGCAATACTCCATGCAAGGGCGAATAGTTGATTTATAGATTTGAAGGATCGGTTCCAGGGAGAAAAATTTTCTGGCCCGGCACAAGGAAGCCAACTTTCCTTGCGGTGGATGAAGCAATTGACTCGATGTATTTGTTCCATCTCAGGTCAGCGGACAGTGTGAGACCGAGCAGCCGCAGAGAGGAGCTCTCAAGAAGTTGGTCTTCAGACATTCTAATGGGATGCAGGGATGGATCCCTGTGGTGATTAATAGAGAGCAGTTTTGTTTTAGAGGCGTTAAAGTTAACTAACCAATTCTTGCCCCAGTTCACAACCAATTGTAGGTCCTTTTCAAGACGAACTGCCAGGTTAACTTTGTCAGCATCACTAGATTTGTTTTTGAGGCAGGAGTAAATTGTGGTGTCATCCGCGTAGATGCCGACTTGGGAATCTATGGTGTCAGGAAGATCATTTATGAATATGAGGAACAGAGTAAGGCCTAGGATGGAGCCTTGAGGAACACCTGCATTAGTGGGATAGGAGCTGGAGATGAATCCATTGAGAACGACCTTCAATTCACGGTTTGACAGGAATCTAGAAAGCAGTTCTCATGATGTTTCTAAAATTATGCAATAACTACTTGGATTTGATTCCAAGTAATGTAAAAGTAAAGCAGAATTTTAGAATGGATTTTTGTTAATCCGACAGATTTGTATCACTTTAAAAGTTATTTTTAGTGGATACTCGTATTTGAGTAGGGCTTCCATCTATTTATTAAACAGTATATTTATTTATGTTCACTTACTGGCCTGAATATTTGAGAAATCTTATTAAAGAAAAAATTGTGCCCTTTGGCAGGAATCAAACCTGCATCCATCAGCCTTACTTCTTGGATCATGAAGAAACAGATTTCTTGAATATGACTAACGTTTAATGTGATGCAAAAGCAATGCAGCACATCATTACACTGGGATCGTAAGTTCTATATGCAGCATATTTGCCAAATTTGTAATCTTAAAAATACTAGAAATCTTTACTGTTTACACTATTTACATTGTTTGGACTGTTGTCTGCATCTTCATTGCCATGTTCACAACATTTTGGCCATAGTACACTCCGGCCTTCTTCATGTGATTGGAATTTCGAACTGAATCCTTTATTTCATCCAATGAGGTAGATCATTCTAGTTCCACATGCCATGCCTCTTCTGGCTGTCTCGGTATCAGTTATCACCCTTTAATTGAACTCTCCAAGTTTTTTTGCTCGCCTCACCTGTAGCCAGGTATTGAACACACAACTCTGGGTCAGTTACTGGATTCAATCAATGCTTTTATCCACTGAGGCATGCGTTCTTGGCGACATCAGTGTACAGCTGAGGTGAATTATTTCTAAACTTTAAACCAGCTTATCTTCCTCAAATAAAGTTTCAGAAATGTACATATTTTTTTTTGTATAGGAGACACCCCTTGAGCCCATTCTCTTTTACAGTTTCACAATTCCAGCTATAAAATGTAGTGTACATGGGGAAAAAAGTGCCGCACACAATGTCTTACTTTCTTTTCTTTCATGACTTTTTCTACTCTTTCACACACGTGTATCACGTAGGCCTACACAAATATCACACACACAAAAACACATTTTCTAGTCTTTAAATGTTTTCTTCGTTTATTGTTATTGCAATTCTTTTGTTAATACATGCATTGTTGTTTGTTTTCTATTGTTTTGTGTTACTCATTTATTACTTTGACTCACATTTAAGTCCACAATAAATGTTACAGGAAAAATAATACCAGGCGACATGTGTTTTCTACCTAAAAACAAGCATTTTTTTGTCGTACCACACATAAATTCTTGTTTTTTTGTTTCTATTATTCATTCATTCTCTTTCCTGTTTTCCTTTCTTCATTCATTATTTTCCTTTTTTATCCTTTTTAACTTAGCCTCTTTTATCATTTAT
The DNA here is from genome assembly GCA_964036315.1 of Acanthosepion esculentum. Lineage (NCBI taxonomy): Eukaryota > Metazoa > Mollusca > Cephalopoda > Sepiida > Sepiidae > Acanthosepion > Acanthosepion esculentum. Next base: position 40,164 of record CAXIWW010001020.1, read on the forward strand.
TTCCCATAGCTTTCTCTAATATATTTCTTTCTTCCTATTTTGGTTCACATATTTCGCATTCTTCTATGACTCGTTCGTTATTTCATAAATGTTTTTCTTTATTTTTTTTATATATAACTTTCATTATTTTCTATCTTCCTTTTATTTTTCATTTTTATTTGAAAAAAAAATCTTCATTTTCTTTATTTCAGTATTTTCCCAAAACTTGCTAAGTTATTGCAATTGATGACAATGGGAGAAATGTTTCATTTGAAGTGAATTTGTGGGTTATCCCACTTAACTTTGCTAAAAAGAATATTTCCAGGTGACAATCCTTAACCCTATAAAAAAGCATACATTTTTCTCTCTATCCTCTTTTCTCTGTTTCAGCTTCTGGTTATAAGATGTAGTTGCATATGGGGTAAAAAGTGTCCTTCCACTGGTGCTCATTCATTTCATGGTTTCTCTCTGATGACTTTTGAACTCTTTCACACACACACAGAAAAATACAATGTTTACTATCCAAAGTGTTGATTCCTGCAACATAATGGTGACTAAATATTTACCCAAATCTACCAGCATCCTGCAATACATTTCTTATTGTTTCCGAATATATTTCTGCTGGAATTACAATTTCTGTCAAACATGACTACATATTGGAAAACACATTTTTTGGCTGCTGGTTTCCGGTGGTTTAGGAATAATTTGCCATAATCTACAACAACCTTTTCTTGCTGTGAAACTTCCTGAACACACTCTGATGTTGATTGTCCCAATGCAGATACTGTTCAATAGAGAAAATTTTGGTATTCATCTTGTTGTTTGTAATAAGAGATTTCTTTTATAAAATAAAGACAAAGGTGTTTAAAAAATTGAAAAGAGTAAAGTTTAATGCCACTTTTGAGTACAAATATTTTATTTTTAATTTTTAAAACTTACATTGGTTTTTGTATGGAAGTTCAAAAAGGAAATAATTCTGTGACTGCAATTAGTTAACAGTATCAATTCAATAAAGCTTTATCATTTCCCATTTTTTTTCTTCACTTCCTTTAGCTTAATAAATTTTAAAATCAGAATAATTGAAAAAGACTTCATTGGGTACAATTAAATATTTCATGACATCAAACAAGAAAATAATCAAAATAAAAGCAATGAATAAAACTCAAAAAGTTATCATCTTGTAAGATCTAGAAGAGTGGTCATTTCGTGATTTGATAAAAAGAAAAACTGAATCAGTTCAAAAATTAACCTAGAAATACGGTAACCTTTCAACTTGTGAAGAAGACCAGTATGCCAAACCCAGATCCTTGTTTAATCCCTCAATGAACTTATTTTGAAAATAAATTTCAACTCCGATCCCACCTTTCCTCTCAGCTGTTGAACAAAGATGTCAAAAGCACACATCCAATGTCATCTGTGTTATGAAATGGTAGGTTGAAGTGTATTGCAACTGGGAATTATTGTTGTTGTCCCTGATGGTTTTCTTATGGTTGTTAAATTGAAGTTAGAAGTCTGTCCCCGTTTCTTCAACATAATTTCCTTATTTGCACTTGTAGCAGAAATGCAAATGTACAAGATTTTAACCATCACAATTCAGAACCAGGGATTTGAATATTACATGAGTGTTGGAGGGTGTGAAACTGCAATCAGTGATATGTCTACAGACTTGGCATCAGGGTTAATTGCAGGTCATATTCCCTAGGTGAGGTGGTGAAAAATGTATACTAGATGTGGTGAAGACTGTGTAGGTTAGAGTGTTGGCGTCTAACGGGAAGCAGGTTTTCAGTGAATATTTTTCTAATTGTCAGATCAAGTTTTAAATACTAGAAATCTTTTAAGATATGGAAAATCTTGTGAATGTTATAATTAAAATAAAAAACTATGGGAATTCTGGGATTATTCTTTTTTGTTTCATAGTTTAGAAGGTTATTCCTATTTTGTTTAGAAGCCTTAGTAATTGTTAAGAAAGTTTAGTTTTTCCTTCCACTTGTGCTGTTAGGCATCACAGGGAGGCACAATCATCTGTCAGCAGCAAGGCAAGTGACCTCGAGGAGAGATATCTTGTGGGATCTAAGAGTGTCTGCAACTGAGTCACTCCAGCATCTTCTTGGTCTGCCTCTTGCTCTCCAGCCAGAGTACCTGAGGGTATATGCTTATAGGGCTGGTTGGTTCATAGGCATACAAGCGATATAGACAAACCACTTAATCCTCTGTCGTTCGATGTGCTGTATGATTGGTATTGCTCCTACCATATCTCTTATTGCCTCATTCCTGATCTTGTCTTGCCTCATCTTGTTCAATGCTTTCCTCAGGCATTTCATCTTACAAATGATCAGTTTTCTCTCAAGGGTTTTTGTTAGGGGTCATGTCTGGCACTGGTATGTCAGTGTTGGTAGGAAAATGGCATTGATGAGATTTGCCTTGGTGCTAATTGAAATGTTATGATGTTTTTAGAAGAGGAGCAAATTGGTAACTGACTGCGTTGGCTTTCTGACATCTGGTCTCAATTTCTCTGCCCAGATATTTGAATTCACTGGTTTGCTTTAGCTGAGTCCCATTGATGTTAATATTCAGTTTTCCTGGTCTCTTGCTGACGGTCATGACCTGTTAGGTGGGGTGGTAGCTATTGAAATTCAGGTAGCGATGACCATTTGTGGGTTTGGTGTATATTGTGATGGAGATGTGTTTGTTATTTATACCTACCATTACATCCAGAAAAGGAATAGACATGGTGGAATATTCAAATGTGAATTTGATGGTGATTTCTGTTGAGGATTTTTTTAAGGTCTCAGAAACTGTTCTCTCCATGTATCCATATAAAGAAGATATCATCTATGTATCTGTGGCTATGTAGAAGTTCTAGGTGGTAACTACTAAACATATCTCATTCCAGGGCATCCATGAATAGGTTTGCATAACTGGGAGTCATTTTCTTTCCCATCACTGTGCCTCTGACTAAAAAAAAATAGTGCCCGTTGAACTTGAAATTGTATGTCAGTATGAATTGTATGATGTTGGTGATGTCCTGTGTGAAGTGGTCCTCTGACACACAAAAATTCTTGAAGGCTAGAATTCCCTCCTCATGTGGAATGTTAGAATACTGGGATGTCACATTGATGGTCACTAGGAGTGAACTGTTTGGTAATTTATTTATATGTTTCAGAATTCTAAAGAAATGGGTAGTGTGTTTGATAACTCTGAATTGTGGGTAGTAGAGGTTGAGAACTTGATCAATGTAATCTGAAATGTGTTGTGTCAGGGTACCGATTCCTGAAACTATCGGTCAGCCGGATCTTTGAGAGATTCTTTCAGTTCTCACATCTTGCGTAGGTTTAATGTTAATGTTCCCTATCGAGAGGTTGGTTTTTGTGTCTGTGATTTTGGAAGTTTATGTAGTCTAGGGATAGTGTAGAATGCACCTGGTTTTGCTTTTATCCATGATTAAAGTCATAACTGCTTTCTGTATAGTTTGGTCTAAATGGCTAATCAGAGTGTTGAGTTCTAATGTGAAATGTTTAGTGATATCAGGTGTGAGTTTTTCGTAAAAATATTTATCATTGAACTGATTTTCTGCTTCTACAACGTATTTTCTTCTGTCTATAATGGTGATTATTTGTCAGCCTGTTTGATGATTATGTCTTTGGAGAGATTTTATGACTTTGTTTTTGACTGCTTATATTGCTATTTTGATGGAGGTTGTTTTGTATAAATTTGTCCAGTGGGTCCTGGCACTAAATTTACATATTATAAGGAGCACACGTGGACTAGTTTTCATTTTAATCATATATATAGATATCACTAACATTTTTTAAAAAGTGCTGAAATGAAGGGATAATCATATTAAAGGGACATAACGCATTTTCGTAATCATAAGTTATCTCCCTTATATTACTTTTTTATTTTCATCACATTTCATTACAAACAATTTCTAAATTTATCTTCCAGTGCCAAGATTGTTAAGTAATACAAATTTTTATTTAAACTTATGAATAAATAAGTAAATAAAAATACTTTTACAGGTTATAAACACTAGTTCTTACGCAAAATGGTAAATATTTCATTTGTGCCACTGAGAAAAAAAATAGACCAGATTGTATTCCGAACAATAACATCTATTCACTGGCTACCTTACAGTTTGCAGTCAGCTGCCGAGAATTTGTTGTAACCAGAGGAGACTTGTGCTGCGAAGGGATAAACAATTCAGAGCAACCTTCATCTGATCTGCACATGTAAAAAAGATGATCAAGCCGCGCTGATCAATTTAGATCAGTCCAAGGAATTCGACAGGGTCAACCATCAGTACCTGGCTGCTTTCCTGCAAGCCGCCAGATTCAAACCTGACTTCTGGAAGTGGCTCAACCTCCTGCATCGCTCCACCAGTACTGTGGTATAGGTGAATGGAAAGCGGTCATGCACTTTTGCGTTGTCACCGTCGGTCCGACAGGGTTGTCCGCTGTTGCCCATACATTACACTTTGGCATTTGGAGCCCCTCCTTACCATTATGTGGGTGGTATTTTTGCCGCACCGTGTTGGTTCCAACCTGACTGGAATGACTGCAAAACACTTTCCCATCCCCAATTTTCGACTTCAAAGTAATGTCCATACACAAATTCGTAAAATCTTTTACAGACAAATAAAACACTGAGAGCCTCTCGTTCCAAAGGACAATAATTCTCAGCTAAATTGGTGGCACGCGATGCATATGCTATGGTGTTTCAATGATCACCAGCGAGTTTACCCATTTGGTAGGTTCGCTGACTGGTTTTTGATGATGCCAATTTTGGTCATTCTGTCTAGTTAGGCTTTCAGCTTATTTTTCAATACAAAGGGGATCTTTCTGGGAGGATCGATCACAGTAGGAACTGATGGATGAACAGGTGTATTGTGCTCAAAGTTCCAATTTCACCTGGTATTTTCCAAAGAATTCTGTTAGATTTACTTTGATATTGAAAAACTTCATCTGTTAAAGTTTCTCACAGGTATCAACACTAAGAAGTGCTTGAGAATGTGTGTCACCTACTTAATTATCGCACTGACTTTTGGGAATGACAACAGCTGGCGAGGTGTCCTTTGCTGTTGTATTTTGTGCATTGCCTGTTGTATGCTGGACATCGTGTTCGCGTAATTGGAAAGTTGCACAGAATTTGCAGGAGTTTATGCAGGACTGTTTGCCGTATTGTTTGTCAGATTTGTCAGCATTTTGGTGAGTCTGCTGAAAGCGTGTTCGACATCTTTTTTTATATTTGTATTTTAGGAGGGAACTATCCCTTTCTGGGGTTTTGGAATGTGTGAGTTCTTTAACTTGCCTTTTCCTTTCTTTAGCAGCCTGTCCATCTTGAATTGCTTTTATCAGTGTTAAATCCAGTTCCCGAGTAGGCGTTCTGTGAGACGCAAGTCCTTAAGACCAACTATTAAAAATGTATTTTACTAAGGAGTTGCATAAGTCTCTGATTGTGCAGTTGCTCAATTTTTGTCACGTAATCCTCGAATCTGACCATTTGCTTGTTTGCAAGTAAAAAAATTATTTCTAACAATAGTTAGGCCTTTTCTGGGTTCACAATAAACGTCAAATTTCTCAATTACTTTTGTAATATTCACTTTATCGTCATTATTTTCGAATCTGAATGGGGAAAAAATTTCTCCGCCTTTTGCTTCTATTCATGTTAGTAAAAAGGAAACTTGGACTTTTTCAGATTTAGTATTGTAGTGGAAAGGTCAGTGAATTTATAAATAATTAAGGAATAAACGGGGTTTATTCATGAGGCCATGGTAAAATTGCGTGTTACTTTTTTTTCCACAAACAAATTTTTAGGAGAAATTGTTCAACGTAAATTATGCAATACACAAATAATACGAACACAATATTTGAACGAAAAACAAATTCAAATAATTATTATACATCTATATACAAATTGTGATTTGAAATAATGTGGCATGTATTAACGGAAGTTTATAGTTCGTTTGTTCGTATCAGGTCGATTGAAAAATGTTCTTGGGTCGAGGTTAATTGTTCGTACAGAATGTATGTGTGTGTGTGTGTGCAGGGAAGGAAAAAGATAAGTTGAATGAGACAATATTTTTTGGTAGTAGTTGAATGGGAAAAAATCAACTTTTATATTATATAAATCTCAGGCATACTTTCCGATCAGTTTGCTTAGAGAAAGGAGTTTTCCTTGTTCTCGAATTCAGGTTCGCTGAGTTTCATAAGGCAGACTTGAAGACATATTTCGCTGATCGACGAAATGTTCGTTTTTGTCGATTCAGATATTCGCGCAAATAACCAATTTCTAAGAAGAAGCGCATTCCTTCCTGTTTCAAAGTTCCCGCCTTGGCGGGAATATGTACCGACCGACCTGATTGGTTGACTTAGTCTCGAAGGACCCGATTCGCCGACACATGCTACGAATGGTTCATTTAATATTTGGGGGGTGTCCACGGTGTATGGACTATCCCAACAGTATCGGATTTGGTTGTCTGTAAAAATAATAGTTCCTCTTTCCATCTACTCCAGGCTTCAGACAAGTTTACCTAATCGCATTTGAGTGGTTTTGGTGCAGGCAATTTTTCCATTATCGACGATTGAGTGAGTTAGTAACTGTAAAGTCAGCCCTTCCCCACAAAACAAAACTTAAAGCAAAGACAAAAGAAAAACTACATAAGCAAAAAATTCTTTTACAGCAATATAAACAATTCGATGGTGCGAATCCATTTTTCGTTTACAAAGGGCAGCAACTCTTGTATTTCTTTGTTAGCAATGCTGTAATGGATTCACTCCCTTTTCTTTCTTAAGCCTTTGCATTCATGTTAATAATAATCAATAATCAATCGTTATAATCAACCAATAATCGATCGTTTTGTTTTCTGTATACGTACAAGTGTAACGTTGGTTATCTGAACAACTTTTTAGTGTCCCGTAAATATTTAGAACTTAGACATAAATATGAATAAAAAAATAAAAATGATCGATCATCACCATTTCTTTGAACTTTTAGACTTTTATCCCTTGCTCAAAAGCTGCACGAGCAGTCCAAGAAATTTGACCCAGGCTATGAGAAGTCTTTGAAAATTAAGGAGTTAGACAAAAAACTCAGACAGAAAAAACAGTCTGCGTCAGTGGGGGTACCGCCGCCCGTGACCTCTGTGCCATCTTCCCACCAAAAAAACGTCCTCATCCTCTGGGAAAGTTGATAAAAGACCAGTGGGGGTACCTAGCCCCTCAGCCTCTGCCCCAAATTCCCCATCATGCAAATCCCCGAATGAGATTAGGTCCCAGACCCCAACCCCGATGAATATATCCCCCCCTAAAAAGGTGCCCACTCCTTCTGCATCACAATCTTCCACTCCTGCCCAAAATCCAGCGAAGCCCTTCACAGGAAACTAAGGAGAAACGGCGTAGGGCTAAATTGCCCTACAACCTTGGAACTGATATCTGCCGCGTAACACCAAGCCAAGTTGAGCACGCCAAGAACTATGGCAATCATATACACGCGCTCAAAACGTTACTGGCAATGCAGAAACTAGGAGACAAGGACATCGAGGACCCACGAAACTTTCCGGAGGCTCAACGGGTCCTCACCGTCATCAGGACTGGTTCCGGTTCCCGGCATACATGGGAAATGGTGGAGGAAGCCATCAAAGGGATTAAACTTTCACCAACAATTGCAGACTGGCAGTCGGAAGAGGCGAAAAAGTTACGACAATTCTGCTCGGGGAGGGTCCCACTTTTTGTCCACCCTCCCTCTATAGAGCACTTAAATTAACATTTCCGTGGGATATCGGGGTGCTCGCGATTGAGGGTCAAATGAATAAGGAATTGGGCCATGGATCGATGGGCGAGGCCGTCAGTATCCTCACCCCGACAATGTTTAAGGCAGGTGGCCAACTCTATTCGATGTAACGATGTCTCTCTTTTTAGCCAGTTTGAATGTCCACGGGCTGAGGTCGGAGTCTCGAAGGGCGAGACTCAATGGGTATATGTGTTTTACAAGAGACTCGTTTCCATTTTGGTGACCATGATGATATACTGACGAAGAGGTTTGAGCTTTTTTCAGCGTATTATTATGGCCGCTCTAGGGGGTTTTCTTGGCTGGTGAACCGTTCTTTGGATGCTATGTGTACGCTTGTCTACGCGGATCTGGAGGGCAGGCTTTGTGTCGTGGACGTTACTATAAAAGATCAGGCATTTCGTCTCATTGGGGTTTATGCGCCCAATGACCACTAGGAGCAGACCACCTTTTTTCGGTGGATCGAGCCGTTTCTGACGACTTCGCGTCGCGTAGTTTTAGCGGGTGACTGGAATGCCGTCCTCGATCCCGATATAGATCGCACGGGCACTAGATCGGGTACTAAAAACCCGGATGTAAAGGCATTTCAGGACTTTATCGATAGGTTAGATCTTGTCGATAAGTTCAGGAATGAATTTCCCCAGGATGTAGTTTGGACTTGGACTAATAGGGGCAGCTCGGCTTCGGTGTTGCGTACAAGCTATATCGACCGAGTCTTAGTTAGACGAGTCGATTTAGGGCTCTTAGGCTGTCCAAGTCATCATACTATAGTTTATTCGGACCATAGGCTTGTCCGGGTTCGTTTAAACTTAGATAAGCCTAGAATTAGAACGGCTGGTTATTGGAAATTCAACACATCGTTGTTCGGTGATAAGGATTTTCAGGACCAGTTTTTACTAACTCTAATGCGGGAACTGGCGGGCTCTGTGGTTGGGAATAAGTGGTGGGGTCACCTTAAGGCTACTATTAGGTCGTTTGCGGCTGATTATAGTAAGTGACTCAACCAAGATAAACTAGCAGAGCAAACGGCACAAGAAGCTAGAGTAGAAAGGGCTATAAAATCGGGGAAATAGCCGTAGCTAGAGCAGTGTTGGCCTTCTTGCTTATCAAGAAGGATCAAGCTCTGGTAGCTAGGGCTAGATTAAAAAGGATGACTTCCAAGGCAACAAATGTTCCGCTGAATTGCGAGCTGAAGAAGTTCGGAGTATCGCGGATAGATACATCGCTAGCGTCACATTGCTGGATGGGCGTACCGTGACTACAAACGATGGCATATGCGAGGCTTTCCGGGCTCACTTTCAGGAGCTTTTTACCAGGGAGCCTGGTCTGAGTTAGACTCAGTTCGACACCTATTTGGCTGACTTTCCTCGCCTCGAGGCGACTGAAGCGGCTGGGTGCGAGGGTCCGATAACAGAGGATGAAATCTGGGACGTGTTGAAGCACGTCGGTCAAGACAAGACTCCGGGCAACGATGGAATTCCCTATGAAGTGTACTTGAGGCAGTCGCACGTGTTTGTCCCTCTGCTGGCACTGATGTTTAACCAATGGATGAAGAACGGGAATATTCCCGAACGCTTCACCAGAGGTGTGATCAAGTTGCTTCGCAAGGATAAACACGGAGGGGATGGGATTAATAATTTCCGGCCCTTAACAATGTTAAATACAGAGTTAAAGATTTTAGCCAAGGTCTTAGCTAACCGTTTGCAGGCTGTCCAACCTAGTCTGCTTGGCCCCGAGCAGACTTGTGCTGTGAAGGGTAGGACTATTCGGGACAACCTTCATTTAGTGTACTTGATCGTAGAACAAGACGACAATGAAGCCGCGCTGATCAATTTGGATCAGTCCATGGCGTTTGATAGGGTTGACCATCGATTTCTCGAGGCTGTCCTCGATTCGGCTGGCTTCTGGCCGTACTATCGATCCTGGATTCGTCTCTTGTATCGTTCCCCCGGTGCGATGGTGGAGGTGAATGGGGTGAGGTCGAAACCTTTCACTTTGTCCAGATCCATTCGTCAAGGTTGTCCGCTTTCGCCGATGCTGTACATCCTTGCGTTGGAGCCCTTCTGGCGCAAGTTAAAGGCGAATCCGGTCCTACAAGGAATTACCCTCCCTGGTTCGAACACGTCAGCCAGGTATTCCGCCTATGCCGATGACGTCAGCGCTTTTGTGACAAGCAATGCCGAGATTGATGAAATTGGCAAGGAAATCAGCAGGTATGCAGAGGTGACAGGAGCCAAAATCAACCGCGACAAGACTATCGGCTTGCGGTTGGGTGCCTGGAATGGTGTTTCTCTTCCTGGACCCTTCACTTGGACGGACGGCCTCTCAAGATACTCGGGGTCTGGTTTGGCCCCGACCTCCAGTTGGAGAAGAATTGGTTGGAGGTCGAGAAAAGGCCGAGGCTGCAGCTCGTCTGTGGACTCTGAGGAGGCTTTCTTTAAAGGGGAGGGCGGAAGTTTGTGCCTCGCACATCTACCCCATCCTTCTTTACCAGCTCTCGGTACTTCCCTGCCGTCCGCCGAACTAATTTTATTAGTACGAGTCCTGTTTAACTTCTTGTGGGGTAGCAGGTCTCTTGCGGTGCGTCGACCGGTCTGTTGCCTCCACCCGCCTGAGGGTGGTCTCGGCATGCCCGACGTTGAGATTCGTCAAAAGACGTTGCGGCTCAAGTTCCTGGATCGAATGTGTCAGCAAAATGAGGGTGACGGCCTCTTCTGGAAGGAAGACGCTAAGAAAGTATTTCCGTCTTTGAACAGTGTGCATGAAGGCGAGGAGGAGTCCCACCGTACTCCTCGGGCCGAGGGCTCCTTCTATCGCGAGTGTCAACGCGCTCTGAAAGACTTCATACAGGTTAAGGAAGGCCTCTCCGACACTCGACTGTTGTCTCCTAAGGCATTATATCGGGTATTAGTGCGGGGGGCCGCTCGAGATACTCTAAGGGATGATCTCAGTTTGACGAATGAGGAGTTTAGCACTCTGTGGCGGTGTCTCAATAACGACGAGGCATCACGAGGTGTTGCGAAAGGCCGTCTGGGTCGGCAAAAAGCTCTGTGCAGCGGGATTGGCAGGTACGCCAAACTGCGTGCGTTGTGGTGGGTCGGTTGAGTACTTGGGGCACATTTTCTTCGACTGTAGCGTCGTACGACCGTTATGCAAACTGATTGAAGGCTACATGGTCCGTGTCCTCGGCGGAAAATCCTTTGTCCTCGAAGCCAGGTCCGTATGTAGCAATGTTGTGCCGCAGTTGAGAAGGAATGAACCATATGTGTTCTTGTGTTTACTCGGCATTATGCGAGTCGTGATTTGGACGACGCGACAGAAGGAATTTTATGGAGGTTAGAAGTTTTCCTCTTCTCAACTGGTTTTCTTTTTTAAGCACTAGCTTAAAATCAAGATTAGAGCAGAAAGGAAGCGGCTCTCTTCATCAAAATTTGGCGAAAGGTGGTTGAATGTTTCGCGTTTGGTTCGCTTGAGAGGGGCTAATTTAGAGTGGCATCTGGAAGTGACATAGGCTTAAGGATATTGGTTGCGTGACTTCAAACATTTGTCTTTTAGGGATAGGTTAGAGTAAGTCGTTTTGTTTTTGTTCAAGTTGATCGATTTAACTTAGCTAGGGTATGTACGGTCATTGGCCTGTTTATTTTTGTCCCCCAGTTTTTGGTTCATTTCCCCCTTCCCTCCCCATTTACATGGACAGAGCTTGCAGTTCTCTGGTTAAACTGTGGGATGCCTTTCGTTTTCGTTTATTTCTTAGCATGTTTAAATGTGTGAATGCTAGAGTGAATAATTGTAGAACGGATGCATGGAAAATTATTCTATTAATCCCGCAGTATTTTTCTTCCAGTTAACTGTTTTCTCTGCCATGATTAGTTTTTTTTTTTGGGGGGGGGGCTGTTACTAACACTAGTTTTGTTTAGTTGTGTAAATAATTTATATCACGAACATTGGGAATTTATTGTTTGAAAACTTTTATCAGCCCAGCCCTCCACAAAAGCTGTATATATGGGTGTTAGTAGAGTGGATGTGGTATTGTGGTGCATGTGTATGACAGGGTTGTGTGGATGAGATGTTTTGGTGAAAGGAACAATATTTGGCCGATTGGGTCTGTAAATAAGGCTAGCTCAGTTAGAAGTAAGACAGTTGAAGACCAGCCCCACCTTCTCATTTTTGCCCACGTGGCTTTGTTGGAATTTGGTAAGTGGTGAGTGAAAACTTCACAATTACACAAGCCGAGAGAGGCAAACTTGAATTGGAAACACGTAGTTTCGTATACTGAGAAAGACATCTAGACAACTAAAGGTAAGATACAGTGTTTCTGTCTTATTTAGATCTCTGCACTGCAGTTCATACATTATTATTTTAGTTTCAACACAATATTATACAATGTATTTTAAATGATTATGAATATTTAAACCATTCGGCATTTTATTATGTTTGAAACAATATATAGTGAACGAATTAAGTTTTCAAATTGCATAATTTATCACTTTTCTGATTTGCAGCACATCTTTTGAGTTTAAACTATTTATGAGTATATATGTTAATAGTTTAAAACCAAATAGAAGTGAATTTTATTATTGACGCATCAAAATTGTCATGTTGGTAAAATTCGAAAACTAACCTACGATTTACGATTGTAATTTACATTCGCACACCTAAACCCATGAAACTGCAAAGATTGAAACTTCAAGAGTTAATGTACTTTTTTTATTAAAATTTAATCACTGTGTACAACCAGAGCTGTGACTAGGTCCCCGAACCCCAGAATGAACATGCAGTTAATTTATGAAGTCTTTTAAAAAATGTAATACTCAAAGTTTTTCCAGCACCACCACCATTAAGAATTTCCCGCCAGTGTATTACGTCTTTCATTTTGGGCTCAACTAGTTAACTTCATATAGGAAGTAGGCATACGTATAGTTCATTAAACTCTTATTCTGATAAAAAAAATTCTTGTGTTGAAGTCAAATTGGTCAGATGCATAAAATTCACCAAATTATCTTCAGAACTGCCGGTGTGAGAAAGCCCCCCCCCCTCCAGTTATTAAAAAATGGGGAGAGGCTACGTTTTAGTCCATTCTTTCTCTACCTGAAACTGATCATATTATAGATTTCCGATTTTAAAATTCCTTTTTACAAATCCCAAAAGTCGTTTAATGTGGGTTCAATCTTAGTGTTTGTCAAAACCAACATGTTTGCTATTGCTCTGAAAGTTTCAACATTTATTTTAATTTTGTTAATGTATCATAACTGCACCATAAGCCATTAATATTTTTATATACTTTTCATAATCTAAGAAAAACGAGGGTCAAATTCACGTAGAAATGGATTAAAGTCTGACACACATCAATATAATCGATTTAAAATCAAATCTTTGAGACTTATTGATCAATAGAACTTTTTAAAATCCCACCCTATATTTGAGGGAAGAAAACTATTTTTCTTGATTCGTACACCTGTCGGAGTTAGCTCCTCCTCAGTTCCTTAATCCTTCAACAGGGGTCTCTCTCTCCCCTGGCTATAAATACTGGCTGACCCTTCGTCTCTCTCTCTCTTTTCAACTTAGGCCTGGTCACGCCTTTTTTCATTGCACGGTTGTAGCACCGCTGTGAAAGTATGTTGAAGGCCTCATGGTTCGCATGCTGTCTGGAAAGTTCTTTGTCCTTGAGGCCGCTACTGTTTGTAGCAATGTGGCTCCGCTGTTGACGAGGGCTGAACACTATATGTTCTTATGCTTGCTAGGTGTTATGAGAGTCGTGATTTGGACGACACGTCAGAAGGGATTCTATGGAGGCGAGAAGTTTACCTCTTTCCAATTGATCTTGTACTTTAAGAATCAGCTTAAAGCCAAGATTAGGTTGGAAAGGCGGCGACTCTCTTCATCTGAATTCGGCAAAGGTGGGCAAATCTTGCGCGCTTGTGTCGTGTGAAAGGGGCTGACCTGGAGTGGCACTTTGGCAACCCATCCCAAAATTAGGTTAGCTTAGGTTTTGTCTTTGATTCTTTAGTTTCATTTTCCAGCAAACTTAGCTAGGGTATGTATGCTCATTGACCCCTTTTATTTCTGTCCCTATTTTTCTTTAAGTTTAATTCCTCATCCCCTCCCTCGTTAGGTGGTCAGTGACGCCAGTTCTTTGGTGGATGCGGGGCGTTTTTTCGTTTCGGCTGTGATTTTTCGTATCTGTTGTTGTGTCTAAATGAGTGCACGTCTGTGTGACTGCTTGGGATGAATGAATGTTTTTAATTTTTATAGTCCAGCATTAATTTCGTCCGGTTAACTGATGTTTCTGCCACATTTAGTGATTGTGGGTTTTTTATTCCTAACACGATTTTGTTTAGTTTCTTGTAAATAATTATTTGTCTCATATTGTAATTACTCATTGAGGTTACTTTTTAAAATTTTAAATTGTTATTCTATTCCCCACCCTCCACAAATGATAAATTGTACATATGGGGTCTAGTTAGTATTTTCATTGAGGTATTATGGTGGGTGTGGTAAGAAAGGTAAGTAAGAATGTGTTGTTTTGGTGCAAAAAATATTGTTAGGATAACTAGGTCAGCGTTTGTGGCTAGCTAAGTTTAGAAGTTAAGACAGAAGACCGACCTATTCCCCATTCCCAACTTCGGCCTTGTGCAACATTTTCTGTTAAAGTACAGAAATAAATAATCTCTTTTCGACTTAGGCCTTGGGCCGCCACCCCGCGCGGAGGTGAGGGAAATTTCTCTTTTCAACCAACACCAATATGTAACCTCTCACACATACAGCGTTTCCCAAATTCTGGGAACGCGCTAAGAACAATACACGTACGTACGAACACTCACAACACACACACACATAATTTTTCCATACAAACACTATGTAACTGTTCATGTCTTTGTGTAACTTGTTATTAATATATATTTGTTTAACCATATATATCGGTCTTGTTTGTTTTCTTTGTCTTCTTTGGACTTAATTAAAGTCCAACATTCCCATGTAGCTGGATCGGCTAGCAGGAAAATTTAACCTTCTGATATCTCTTCACATCTTCAACCCACGGTCCGCTACACACCGTTCTATTAATTTGATTATATATATATATATATATATTTCCGTGATGTTCTTTATGGATTATCCTTCTATTTAAATTAGGTACCTCTACGACATCACTAAAAAAGAGCATAGCATGATGAAAAAAAACCCGCCAAACTTGACGAAAACAAAATTTTATCGTCTAAATGTTTGTTATTATTAAAAGGAAAGATCAAAGTTTATTTTAATTATGTTTAAAAAAAATTTCTTTCTTTTTAGAACAATCTGAATTTTTATTTAAAAATCCTTGTTTCTCTTTGTATCACCGGAACTAGTAAAATAACATATACAATTTTTAGCACTTTTTTTTTTTTTTTTTTGTATAGCACACATTAATTTGGAAAATCTTACAAAAATAAAAATAATTGTCGGATGTTAATGAAATTTTCAGAAAGTATTCACAGAAGAAAAAGATTGGGAAGATGCATAAAGAAAGTTTATGCAAGAAGTTTTTGCAAATTTAGAAAGATATACGATTATCTTTCTATAGTTGTTTATGAAAGTTTGTAAAAAAAATTACTGCTATTAACCTTGATTTTGAACGTTTTGTGAAAATACGAGATTTATCCCATTTTTGAATCTTAGTTTTTAAAACTGAACCGTTGTCTAAAAGAAACCTAGCAGCGCCTATAAATCGGCAACCATCACAATTCCTTTCGACATGTATAATCGTAATTCTACACTTCTGTGCAAACACCATCTAAAAGTGGATCACTACGAGATTTTGTTAAACTCTTTGCAAAAGTCATCTAAAAGTGTATCACAGCAATATTCTTGTACAAAACCAGCTCCACATATTTTCAAAGAATTCGCTTGCTGATTGGTTCATAAGCAATCAAGTGGGCGTTGCCATCCACCGACGCACATCTATTTTTCATCTCGTGATTGAGTTAAATATTTTGGCGCTAATTTTCTGAAGCCTATCACATGTCCAACCAAGTAAATAAATTCAGAACACAAACTCATCTCTCTAGTGAGCATCGTGACCACAAACTAATTGCTAAACAAATCCACATCACTTTAACATCTGAAGTTCTTAAAGTTATCTTTTAACATAATCCAAACCTTCAGTCATCACTCACTCATCTTCATATTCAACTTTGTTTATTACAGAGCAAAGAATTGCTTATCACTTCAAGTTCTCAATCACACAACATTATTTCTCATCTGAATTTGCTCAAACAATTCAACTTTTCCCACAACTAAATTTATTCCAAATTACAGAAACATGATTTAAACAAAATCACTGATAAATTAAATAGAGTAGAACCTACTATAAAATTTACCCACGAACTTGAATCTAATAATTCTCTACCTTTTCTAGACATACTACTTACTAGGAATAATAACAAATTAGAATTCAAAGTATATCGTAAACCCACATGCAAAAACGACTATTTACACTTTTACTCTCACAATGCTACTAGGACTAAGAGAGGTGTTATTATTGGATTTTACTTGAGAGCTCTTCGAATCTGTTCTGCAAAGTATTTAGATGACGAATTTAGTTATATCGAGGATACCTTCTCGAGCCTTCCGTATCCGAGACAATTAGTACTCGGCGCTAAGCATAAAGCTTTGAAAATTCACAAAGTTCGTTCATCTGTGCAAAATGACACCCCGACTACTACTACTACATCTACACCAGGGAGAGGCACACTTTCAGCTGCCCCTGATAATCCTATTGGCCGCATCTTTCTACCGAATAACCCTCTGACCGAACACATCTCCAACAATCTAAACGCGATAAATATTAAAACTACTACTTTACCCACTAAAACTATTCGCAGTATATTAAATAATACCAGCAGACAGCATATTACATCCGATGCTTGCGTCTATCAGGTACCGTGCAGAGACTGCAACTTGAGTTATGTAGGCGAGACAGGGAGGTCCATAAAATCTCGTATTTCCGAACATAAACGAGATATTCACCTCGGTAATTTAAGTAGTGCTTTGTTTGTTCACATAGCCAAATCTGATCACAATTTTGATTTCGACTCTGTGAAGATTTTAAAATATATCCACAATAAAAACCTTAGGTAGATTTACGAGGCTGGCATGATATCTACTTCACGTACAGTAAACACTAGACCGGGTTTCTTTAATATATCAACATTCCTAGCTAGATTAATGCTTGACAAACGTACCGAGAAGCTATAGTTTTAAATAGGTTCCCCCCCTTTCCACTTAGGATAAAATCTCTTTCCTGGGAGCAGGTTTTCGCAGCGAAGCCCACGCGGCGCCAGCTTATCCGAAACCAAGAAAGAACACTCTGACTTCAGAATTTCAGTTTTTCTGTTTCTGACTAGTCCTGTATATATCGTCTCTTCATTTAACTTAAATTTAATATAAATATGTCTCCATTAACCATGTCCTGAAGATGGTCTATTAGACCGAAACGTCTGACGTTGACAGAAAAAATTAAAAATTAAAAAAAAACAGTAAACTCACATATTCGGATTTTGCTTTGTCTTTTCCACATTTTCATCATACCGTCTGATCTACATCCACATATTTGCTTACATATATATATATATATATATATATATATATATATATATATATATATATATATATATTTTGTAGGACGCTTGAATTCATGAAGCCTGGGAACCAGTGAAAGCAGCTCATCGGAGCAATTACCGTGAAAGTATTTGTGAAAAAGACAGAGAGGTGATGGCGTGTCTGTGAGAGAGCGACTGCAGACGAGATGACAGATCAGGTCCAATTACGTTGCATACCTGTCTCTGGATCTGATCAAGAACCCCGGTGAAAACAGATGGGGCTCCAGACCATATATGGCAGCAATACTCCATGCATGGGCAAATGGTTGATTTGTAGATTTGAAGGATCGATTCCGGGGAGAAAAATTTTCTGGCCCGGCACAGGGAGCCAACTTTCCTTGCGGTGGATGAAGCAATTGACTCAATATATTTGTTCCATCTCAGGTCAGCAGACAGTGTGAAACCGAGCAGCCGCAGAAGGGAGCTCTCAAGAAGTTGGGCTTCAGACATTAAATGGGATGCAGGGAAGGATCCCTGTGGTGATTAATAGAGAGCAGTTTTGTTTTTGAAGTGTTAAAGTTAACCAGCCAATTCCTACCCCAGTTCACAACCGATTGGAGGTCCTTTTCGAGATGAACTGCTAAGTTAAATTTGTCAGCGACACTAGATTTGTCTTTGAGGCAGGAGTAAATTGTGGTGTCATCCGCGTAGATGCCAACTTGGGAATCTATGGTGTCAGGAAGATCATTTATGAATATAAGGAACAGAGTAGGGCCTAGGATGGAGCCTTGAGGAACACCTGCGTTCATAGGATAGGAGCTGGAGGAGAATCCGTTGAGAACGACCTTCAATTCATGGTTTGACAGGAATGATTGTATCAAACAATGAACCTGTAATACCATAACCCTGAAGCTTGCAAAAAAGGCCGGCATGCCAAACCCTATCAAACGCTTTGGAAATGTCTAGGGCTACAGTACGAGCTTCTCTGTTATTATGAAGAGCTTGGTAGACAAATTCAGTGATGGCCGTAAGCACATCAGCTGTAGATCGGGCAAAGCGGAAACCATATTGCTTGTCTGAGAGCAGATCATGGGATGTAAGGTGATTAACTACTTCTGTGTTGATAAGGGCTTCGAAGACTTTGCCGAAGAGGGGCAGGAGACTGATAGGACGGTAATTAGAAGTGTCGGAGGGGTCGCCAGAGTTCTTAAAGACAGCAAAAATGGATGAGGACTTCCAGCAGTCAGGAAAACAAGACTCCTTGAGGCAATAGTTGTATAATTTAGAAAGGGTGGGGGCCAATTCAGGTTTGCATTTCTTCAAGACAATGGCAGGTATCCCATCTCCACCACAAGACTTGTGGGAGTCTAAATTATAGATAATGCCCAATACCAATGACGGGGATATGTGTAACCCGATGAAAAGGGTCTCAGTTCTGAGGGAAATCGGGTATGGGTACACCAGAAGAGTCATGCGTTGAATTAAAAGAAAATTTCTGAGTAAAGCATTCAGCCTTGTCGGCAGAGGAGGTCAGGACCTCAAGCTGGTTGAACATGGGAGGTATAGAGGGTTTGCTATTTTTCAGATTGCTCTTGCAGAGATGCCAATAATCCTTGGAGCCGAATTTGTGAGATGCAATATGTTCTTTCATCTGAGAAGCAAATAGTGACTTAGCTTTGTTGAGGACGCGCTTACACTCATTACGGGCGGAGGAAAAGAGACGTTTATTGCAGTTGGACATGTCACTACGAAATAGGTGGAAGAAGTGGTTCCTATGGGCAATGGCGGCTGAGCAAACAGCGGAGAACCATGGGGAGGAGCGCGATTTGACCTTAAATTTCCTTGAGGGTATGAAAGCGTCAATTCCAGCTTTAACCCAGGATGAGACCTCTGAAGCACATTCTTGAACAGGGAGCTTAAATACAGCATCCCAGGGGACATTGCAGAGGAAATCACGGAACGAGTCCCAGTCAGCTCGTTGATAGCAGAACGAGGTTCTGGTGGTAGGAGGCTCTTTGCAGGGGGTGGGCTTGAAGGAGATGTTAACAGACACTACAGCATAATCGGAGCTACCAAGAGGGCAGAGCTGCGTGGCACTACAAGACTCGAGGATGGAGGTAAAACACAGATCGAGAAGAGAGGCCTTACCGTCCCGGTTGTAGGCAAAATGCGTGGGGAAGTCAACTATCTGCGTGAGGGATTGAGAAACTGAAAACTTAAGTGTATGAATGCCTGCAAGGTCAGTAGTAGCATTCTTAAGCCACTTGTTGTGATGGGCGTTAAAATCGCCAAACACAAATATGTGAGCGAACGGATGGCGAGAGAGAGCCTTGTCTATGCTGTCAGAAATGCTATCAAGTATGCCACAGTCTTGAGAGGAAGAAGAGATAGTTTACAGCATTGAGAAGAGATAGCCGGAGACACATGTACGAATGGTCCGGCGATTCGAGAGACATCGATCTAGCCCAAGGGAGATATATAGATATATATATACGTGCGTGTGTGTATATATATATATATATGTATATATATATATTTAGGAGGTGGATTAAATCAGACATATTGTTATTTTTAATTTATTTTGTTTAAAAATTATTTTTAACGGATACTCATATTCAAGTAGAAGCTCTGTTTTTTAATTCACCAGTATTTTTTATCCAACTACATCTACAGAAATCTTGCCTGAAAAATGTGTCCCCTGACAGGATTCGGACTTGCATTCCCTATGGAGAGCCATCAATGCATCTGATGTGCCTAACTGCTCAGCTACGTACGACTTACAGTCAAACAAAGCCCAAATAGTACCTTTTGAACACACACTCTCTGCCAATTCTCAAAACATCCATATCTGCACTGTATCTGTAGACAAGACAAGATTTCTCAAATATTCAGGCCGGTAGATGTAGTTGGATAAAAATACTGTTTATCGTAATTCCCCATGATAATATGCATTTTTTTTCTAAAAAAATAATATGCAAAATTAGGGGTGCATATTATGCACAACTACAAAAAAATCTTTAATGACTACTTACCTCAAATGCACATAAATTGTTGCATTATCAAGACCAATAAATTTCATTGATTTGATTTCTTTGTTTCTTGATTCAATTTATTCTTTGTTAACTATTTCTCAGACCAACTCTTATTCTGTCTATGTTTTAAGCACAACTCAACTTCTGTATAACTAACTTGAACTACATAGAGATCCTGTCGAATGCACATTTAGTCGAATAAAAACAAGTTAATGAGTCTGCACAGTAGGCACGATATAGGTATTTCCATTTCTTTTTCGAATCATGATGATCAGAAATTTTGATAAATATCTTCAATTACAGATGTAATAAGAATAGGAAACACTGGCTGTAATGAAATTGGAGAAGTGCAATTTATAGGGTGTAATTACTAGACAAGAGGTGTGTATTATGCATGAGTAGAAGCACTTTCAGCAAAAATTTTAGGGGTGTGTATTATGGATGAAGGCATATTAGACATGGAGGAATTATGGTAATTAAAAACCAGAGCTTCTACTTGAATATGAGAATCCATCAAAAATAATGTTTAAATAAAATAAATCAAAAATAACTATGTTGGATCCAATCTATTTCTTAAAATAAATTGTCTTTGTTTATGTCAGGATTTGATACAGAACAGATATGAATGTAAATTGAGAAATTACTTAAAATGCCATTGAAATAGCATTTATGTCTGATATTATTATAGCAGCTACAAATTAATACTTTAATAGGTTTATAAATGTTCATTAATCTAAAAAGATGGGGTGCTGAAAACATCAAAAAGGGAATGACCAAGAGACATGAATCCTACATGCTATTCCACATATTTGGCCGACATTCTAACACATTGTTTCAAACATTGTTTCTCAAATTTAAAGAATCCTTGTCAAGTATGTTCCCCAAAAATCTCCCTGACCCGTTTTTGATATTTGGTCATTGTTTGCTGCTATCACCTCTGAAAATTTGTTTTTAAAATTCTTTTAACACGTAGAATCAGAAAAGAGTCACATGAGTTAAGATCGGGTTAGTAAAAAAAAAATAGTGGAAGGTTTATGCACTTGTTGTACCCTCTCAGAACTATAATTTAACTCAAATATTTTGACATCCACAGCTCATATGACAAAAACAGACCTTAATTTTGTCTGACTCCACACTCACATCTAGAATACTGTCCAAAATTACCAGGATTATAAAACATTTTTTGACCAATCAGAAAAAGCCTACCAGATTTTTGCAGCAACTATTTCTGACTCACCATAAAGCCAACACTGACTTAACCTACAAAACAGATCTGATCCATGTAGCATTAGCAACAGATCCCCATGGCAGGCAAGCTTAACCAGGCCATCAGCAGTGACACCAATGTGATGTCTTTGGCCAGCCATGAAACCAGCAGTAACAGAGACTAAATCTCGACTACTACAATGTGATAATTCTAGAACCATTTCTTCCACCAGTCTATCTCACTTGAATACAAATGCATGTTGATTTCTCTCATGGGTCTATCTCCTTCAACTACATATTTGTGTTGATTTTTTTCTCATGAGTCTATCTCACTTGACTACATATGCATGTCGATTTTCTCCCATGTGTCTAGCTCCACTCAGCTACCTTCTGTTATACCCTGAACAAACTCTCAACTACATCTTAGCTCCATTTGTTGTTTTGTCACTTCTACATTTTTTTTCTTATTAACAATAATAAGGTCACTGTTACACACTCAAAGTAAATTTTTCAGAACATTTATTGTCTCGCCACTACTGTGATAACATACATTGTTCTGCAAAAAGAGAAAAATCATATTCCCTTACCATTTTTCTTTCATTCTTTTACTCAGCACAGTAAATCAGAGTTGTATTCTGCATTAGTTATTCGGATAGTCAGTTTTTAAAAATTGGCACAATATGAAAAATTCTCTTTCTAACTACAATGACTATTTTGTCAGATTTTCGGAAGTGAGTGAATCAGAACTTTTCAGCACCTCCTCTGAAGTTGAATTCGCATTGCAAGTTAAAAAAATTGCTCAAATAAGCTAAATAATATTTATGGAATATTTAAATTTAATTTTCATTGGCTGATATGATTAGAGAAAAGCAGTAGAAAATTTTGCCAAATAATTTCATGGTCAATTGTTTATGGACTATATTGTTTCAGCTTTTTATTTCAACTTGTGTAAATCATTTTGTATTGTGAACATATTACGATTCATGGACTGCCTTTTTCTCACTGAAAAATACTTTTTTACTTTCATTAATTCTTTTATATAGTTTATTCATACATTTAAAAATCCAAAAATTTAAGGTAGAGATCAATTATACTTCAATTTTATCAAACCAAGAAATGTAATATTTGACTAAAGGATTTATTATTCCATAAATGGCAAGAATGTTTAAAATAGGAATCCTTCAGTGGTATAATTATACTTTTGTATAATGGACAATTGAAGAATATTCAAGGCTTTTTTATTCTTTTAATATCTTTCTATTTTTTGTCAATAACAAAGAAATTTTCATTTTTATGGATGTTTGTTTCTTGCTGCTGTTTCCTTTTTTATTATCATTTGCAGTTATGTAAAAAATCACTTCTTTCAATAAAAAAGAAGTCACTCCTTTCAATAAAATTTAACATAGTTTGATATATTTGTTTAACATTCAACAAGTGCAGACATTCTTTGAGATTTTGTAAAATGATATAAACTATTTTTAATTTATATTTTGGTTATGTTTCCAGACAGTAAACAATATATAAATATCATTAAGAATATCTTTTAGTAACATATTAACTAGACCTGGGGTTCCCAAACCTATGGTCATGACCCTTTATAGGTTTTGCGAGGGTTTTTCTGAGGGTTGCAGATGATCTTGTAAAAATGTGTAATTTACAATATTTCTTTACCGTACAGAGATGTTTTCAAATATAGTTTTACTGAGTTGAAAGAATGATCTGGAAATGTTTGACCCCAGTGCATTCAATGCCTGCAAGTCCTTGCCAATGAATCAAAAGAAAATAAATTAAGGCATCATTTGTACTCAGTTCATCAAAATCTTGTTGAAAAACCTTTGAGTAACTGGAAAGATAAGGAAGTACTAAACAAAATGGAGGCGGATTGATAGTCCTTTGAGTTCAGCTTTTTCGAAGGAGAAAGCTTCTTTGGTATCCTTTGAAGTGGCATGAATAATTGCAAGATGCAGAAAGCCCCAGAACATTTGGAGAGGAATTGGTAAAGTCAGCAGCATTGACAACTGTAAAAACTTTGTCAAGAAGGTTGAATCTTTACCACTTTCTGATAATAGCATTAAACATAGAATTGATCTAATTTCAGAAGATATTTTAGCTCAATTAATTGTGGCAATGAAAAAAGCAGGGAAATTTTCTCTGCAGACAGATGAGTTTATGGATGATGCTGGTAATGTTCAACTGATAGTTTGTTTGGTACAGGAGAGAATGACATTCTATAAGAATTTCTCTTCTGTTATACTTTGACAACTACTACAAGTGGATAAGAGATCTTTAATATGATAAATGATTTTTTAAAGAAACGTGATCTGAATTGGTTGAATTGTTTGCCAGTGTGTGCTGATGGAGCTCCATCAATGATGGGATGTTGTCAAGGTTTTGTTACTCACATTAAAGCAGAAAACCATTGTGTCATAATAATTCAGTATTTTTTTACATTGAGAAAACCTTGCCTCTCACCACTTGCAATCAGATCTCCAAGTTCTAAATGATGCCATCTAAATTGTAAATTTTGTCAAGTCCAGGGCTTTAAACTCAAATATTTTTCACAATATGTAAAGAAATGGGATCACATCACCGAGTCTTGCTGTTCCACTCTGATGTCCATTGTCTATCTTGAGGATAGATTCTTGCAGTTATGTAAATGTCCAACATAAATTTTCAGTTATAGAAATGTTCACACAACTTTAATATAATTGAGTCATGTATTTTTTTTTTAAAGAAAAGTCTCTTTTTGTTGAATATATGTCAAAATTTGTTTACTTATAATATTAAGTACTCTAAAAATACCAAGCTAATTTTCACACCATCCTGACAATACATTTCCCTACTTAAAAAAAATGTTTATTCATACGTTGTAGAATTGCTTATTTTGTATAAACACACTCACTTGATATTAAGAATAAAACATGAATTTAATGTTAATTTCATGCCAGCAATTCAGAAAAATAGAGATGATTAAAAAGAAAGATGCAAAAGGTTGTGATTGAAGAGTAGGGTACATAAATATAATAAATAGATTGATTGTTGTTAGGGGGGTTGAGTAGATTAAATCATCTTTGAATTTATTCGACAAATATAAACCCAAGAGTCTTTAACTGGGTCTTCCTCAGCAGTCACTTCAGTGGGTATTTTAAAAAAATAGATAGCATGACTATTTATAGTTGGGATAACAAATTGACAAATAAAGAAAATGTCAGTGATAAACATTTGTATTTAGAAAAAATATCTCAAAGGAATCTTTGTTCTTCTATTGAGATATTGTATCCGATATGATTTGTGTATTTGTCAGTTAAAACACACACATTAAAATAATTGCCATTTTTATTAATATGCTTTATTTTATTATCTTTTTTTTAGGTGGGGGTTAACTCAGTCCTACTTAATACTGAAGTCCAGTTTAATTTATTTTTATAATAGCAACAAAACATCAATTCACAAATCATAAATATATATATATATATATAGCACTTTATCGAAGGAGAAAAAGAAAAGTTACTAATATCCAAAAAGAGACTTTCACAAGAGCGTATTTTAAAATTTCTTGAATTTCAACATTTTGTTTATCATTTCACTTTTGTTTATCATCACTTGCCTTGATAAAGTCGGATGACAAAGCGCGTCAGCAAAAAAACTACGTATTGTTTTCCTATTGTCTATTTTATTGAATTTGTCTTTTCTACAGATATATTCCAAGGACTTTTACATATATATATTTTTGTAACCTAGGGACGGTTACTAAATTTTAATAATCACATGAAGGTTGGTTATGAATGATAATACTTAGGACATGAACAATACATATAAGATTTGCCAGCAGCACATATAGAAAAAGTAGTCAACTGCTAGAAGTGAGTCAAGTGAATTCCACAATGAATCTTCAACTGCAGGCCAACATACAGTATTTACTACTGTATTTATGTGAATGGAGACATACCATTATCCTCTTTAGGTATATGTACTTTATTTTAGGATATTACATCAAAAAACATGTCAAAATTGCTACATAATTGCAGTCGTGTTTCAATGCATATTAACACATCTCATCGGGTGGTTGTAAAGTACCGGCAAGTGAACGATTTATTTACATTTAAAAAACAAAATTCAGCCTCTTTTTATGAAAAAAGAAAAAGGGGATGGTTATAAGGTTTGTGGGCTTTATTCAGATCAACCAATCAAATATGACCTACATTAAATTTAAATAAAGAGAAGATGCAAAAATTAAGAAATTATTTATCATAAATGGGTCATGACCCATAGATTTGAAATCAATGGCAACAACAAACGTTAAACAGGAGCGGATGTAAATGGATACATATTATACATTAGACAATGTAATTTTCTAAGAAAAAATGAAATAGTAATTTAACAAAATGCTAGACAAGTTATATGCTTTGTGAGTTTCCTACATAAAATTTTTTTATAGTTGATAAATAAATAGCTTCTTTAAAAACCAGTAAATAATTTAAATGTGTAGCGATTGCTATGTTTTCCACGCCCACATTTTATTCGTCTGCGATTGGTTAATAAATCAATACTACCTTTCTATAGGACAATTTAGCCATCGCAGTCGTTTTCTTAGTACAAATGTAGTGATTGGTTAATTTTGAACCAATCACATGTTTTTAATGCAAGATTAACTTTTCCTACACTTTCCCTGGGAGCCTATCCTTTTTCCTTAAAAGAGGCGACTTTTTCACAAGTTACCAGTAAGATCCAGTAAAATTCGCCTGTCTACACAAATCTACAATCTTACTCACTTAATCTATACATTGAATAAAATTTTATTGCATGTTTGTCCTTGTATGTTATTACAATATATACTTGTTGATTCACATTTGGAGTTTTGTTGTTTACTTGAATCCTTACGTTGAAAGTATAATAATATAAATAGTAGTGGTCCATCTACCCACCGGTCCATTACAAATGAATAGAATTACTTGGTAAATTAATATGCAACTGTTGACTAAAGATTCTCTATATAAGGTGTTAACAAAAACCAATGAATGCAAAATGTCAAAATACCAACCATGAAGATAGGCATATGCCAACCCAGCCAACAACACTCCACTTGGCTTTACTAATCCACTCCATGCTTCTCTATCGACATCAATTGTAACCTTGGCCAACCAGCCGAACAAATCCGTCAACTCTCAACTCTACTGACAACACCCTAATCACTTTTCTTACCAACAGCAACTAATGAACTGCATATTAACAATTTTTGCCACTTTTCACACACTAATGTATATATTCTTCACATTTGATCAAGACACGCTGTTGACATTCCAATCTTTGTTTGTTCTTTCCTTGGCAACGATAATGCTCATAAAAATTTGCTGGCTTAGATAGCGATATATTTTTATCATTCATCTCTGATATATATTCTGAGATTAAAGATAAGTAACGTTTTTGTATTTATGATTTTAAAGTTGTTTCTTTCTTATATGCTACTATTAAAGGTTTGTGATCTGTAAATAATGTGGCATTATGTCCATAAAAGTGTAAAATTGTCAAGTAAACAGATAGGAGTTCACAGTAAAAAGTGTGAAGATTTCATCAACGTTCTGTACGTTTGTTAGAAAAGAAACTAATAAGCAGTGTGATGCCATCAATTATTTCTTGTAGTTCAGTGCCAACAGCATGAACTGAAATTTTTGATACTAATAGTGTAACCTGAGTTGGGGATAAGTCTTTGTTGATATTTCAGCAAAGTTTTTGCTTTATAACATTGAAGAATCAAGTCCATAATTAGTAAAAGTAATATTAGTAGATTTAGGGTTATTTTTAATTGGCTCAGTGAGAAGAAAGACAATATCAGCAAAAGGAGGAATCAAGTTAAGGTAAAATCCAACCATACCCAAGAAACTGAATGCCATTTATTTTTTGTTAATCTACTTTATTTTAGGTACCGCCGAAGATTTGCTAAAAAATGAGCATACCATGATGAAAAAAATTCCCCAAACTTAATAAAAACAAAGTTTCATAAGAGGAAAAAACCAAAGGATTTTTTCATTATTAAATTATATTTTTTTTTAATTCATTTTAGAACATTCAAAATTTTTGTCAAATATTTTTTTTCTTGTATCAGTGGGTGACCATAAATTATTATAGAAAATTTTACCATCTTTTTGCTATGAAGAACACATTGATTTGGAAATTGTTACAAAAATCAAATAATTATTGGATTTTAATAAAACTTTCAGGACTGATTCAAAAATGAATGAAATTATTATAGAAATGTTTCTTTTTTATAAAATTTTTACAAAAATATTTTTTTATCTGTTACCTGCCACTTACTTAATTTTTTATTTCAAGAAATTCATTTTCATGGGCCCTAATGTTTATATTAGTTATAGACACACATCTTTGGAGAATTTAAATCATCAATTTGTTTTTTTATTTTGTTTTTTTCTTTTCAAAATAATGCTCCATGTTACAGGAAATTAGCTCAAAATCATTATTTTTTTAAAAAATGCAATAAAACTAAGATATTAATTAATTAGAAAAGCTATATAAAAATATATATCATGGACACAATTGTCATGGGAAAAAAGAAATTTTTTTTTCAAAATTTTATTTAGAATAATTTATAAAGTTTTAAATCTTTTAAAATTATGTATTAATTAGTAGCAGTTAGATGATATTGTTAAGTAAAAACTATATTTACTAATCATAACTGGAAAAGTTTACTACTATTTAGCAACCCCCAATATTTTAAAAAGAATTAAAAAAATTTTTTCTGCCTGTATAAACGTGCTGATTTTTGTAAATACAGATGTCTATCTATATTATCAGAAAATAAGAGCAGTAACTGCAGTACATTTAAATCCAAATTACCTAAAATTCAATAAAACATTAGATTACTTAAAATATTTTCCTAAAGTTTTAAGATTACTTGGTAGTTAAAAAAAATAATATAAAAAGGCACTCATGGTATATTTGTGAAGTAAATTAAATTAAGATACAGCAAAGTATTTTGCTTATTGGAAATATTAATCAATTAGCTTGAAATTTAAAAGCAAAATAAAAGCTTCAAGAAAGATTTTTCATTTAAAAAAATCAATTTTAAATCTGAGGTATCTCTTTTCTTTGGAGATACCTACTTTATTTAATTATCTTTTAGGTTAGTGGTTAACACAACCAGTTCAATTTTTTTATAATAGCAACTGGGCTACTGATGGCAACACCAGTGGTCCACAGGTGGGCCTCTAGTGATCCACCTGTGGTAACATTACCAAGAGGAACACACTGGAAATTCGACAGCAGGTCACCAGTGGTAATCAGTAGTGGCATGCCACCCGGTGATAGATTGGTGGTTTGCAAGTAGGAACAGAACACCAAATTACAAATGATTTACACACACATATAAATAGAAGTCAACACTTAGAGGTGACAGTTTGTTTCATGCCAGATGCAATTGTTAGGACATGAGTGCTGTTATTTTTCTTGGCTATTTATATATACGTGTCAGTGGTGCATTGTGGGTAGTCTATTTTGGTGGTTATTTTACCGGAAGTTGTTTATTTGTATATTTTTATTTTTTATTTTAATTTCTTATTTTATATATTTATTTTTTTATCTTTATTTTAATCAGTGTTTTTATTAACGTAATAAAAATTTGTTTACATCGCTTATTTAATAGTTTTGTTTGGGTTTGGGAAGATAATTAAAGCTATTTATTCAATTTTGGGGTTGATTGTTGTAGTTTATTCTAACTATTATTTTGGCGGGAGCCATTTTTAATTTGTTTATTACTTTATGTATTTATTTGGATTCATTACCTTTATTTGTTTTTTCTAATGGTTAATTTATAGGGATTGACTTGTTAGTTTGTTTATTTGGATGAATTTCGATTAATTTATTTTACTTGTTGTTTATTATACTGTATATTTTTATTTACTCTTTTCGGTTTTTGATTTTTTTTTATCGTTATATAACAGTTATAGCTATGTTTTTCGTCCAATTTTTTGGTTTAATTCTTATAATCTAACTAATATTTTGGTCATAATGGTTTGTTAATTTGTTTATTTATTTATTTGTGTTCATTGATTTTGTTTTTTATTTATTTATTGTATTTTGTCAATTCTAACTGGTGTGATTTGGTAATTTGTTAATTTATTTTATTTTTATTTTTTTTCAGTTTTCGATTTTTAAGTAACATAGTAAAAATTTGTTTTTATGTCTGCATTTTGAGATGAGCTTGGATCTTTTATTCAATAATTTATTTTGGTCTGGGAAGGTAATGATAGCTATTTTTTCCTCCAAGCAAAGTTTGAAAGTTTTTGATTGATTGTTGTAGGCTGATGATCTTTTCCTTATTTTCCAAGATGTTTTTGGTGTGGTGTACGTTTTGTTTTTAATTTCCCAGATATACTTAGAAAGTA
The DNA here is from genome assembly GCA_964036315.1 of Acanthosepion esculentum. Taxonomy (NCBI): domain Eukaryota; kingdom Metazoa; phylum Mollusca; class Cephalopoda; order Sepiida; family Sepiidae; genus Acanthosepion; species Acanthosepion esculentum. Next base: position 70,143 of record CAXIWW010001020.1, read on the forward strand.
TTGTGCTGTTCGCATATTTACTATTTGTGAAAGATGTTTTGTGTGCATAATTTCTTTGTTTCCAGGGTCCTTCAGTTACTCCTATGTATACTTTTTCTTCATTATCTGGTGATTTTATCATGGCTCTGTATATTACGTTGTTTTGTAAACAATTACTGTTTAAGAGACATTTGTTCTTTATTCTGCAGTTTGATTTATTCATGTGGTTTGTTGGTAATTTTTCTGTTGTGCTTTTTTCTTATTTGGTCCATGTTCTCGGTGTAACTGTAACTGATTTTTACTGTGTTTTTGTTGAATATTTTGTGTAGGGTGCTTGATTCCAAGAAGTATTTGTATAAGAGAGTATATATATATATATATATATATATATATATATATATATATATATATATATATATATATATACTTTTAAAATCAAAATATATTTTCCTCTTTTTGTATATGTGTTATTTTGGAAATATTTTTTCTATTCCTTTTGAAGTAATCAAAGTAACGGACATTTTTATGCAAAGAATGTTACGATAGAAAACACGCTGAATAAAATCTGATTTTTATCTCTGCAAATCTTAGAGTATATCTAAATTAAATGACCTTTTGAAACATGACAAGTGAAATAGGGTTGAGAAAAAAAACCCATTGAGAATTTTTTAAATAGTTTAAAGTATTTAAGTATTAAAGTTTTTCTGTTTAACTATTTGTGGTGATGATTAATCTACCAGCATAGTGAACTTCAATACAATTCCATCAAATGTTTCAGTTAGAAGCAGATTTCTTTTGAAATCAAATTTGTATCATTTTTCATAAATTTAACTAAAACAGTCAATTTTCCATGAAAATTCACCCTACATTTAGGTAGCTTTTTATTTGTAATTCTAAACCTCAGCTATTGACACAAAATTAAAGACTGTATGCTCGACTCAAAAATACAAATTTTCCAGTAACTCTCCTTGTGTTTTCAAGTTGATTATCTGTAAACATGATATAGAAGTGATTTATGATGAAAGGATCTCACTAGATTCCCTTAAATTTAAGCATATGATAAAAAAAAAAAAACTAAACAGGGCCCCTAAACACTTTAGAAACAATTTTTTTGTTTTTACTGTGAAAACCGAAAATGGACATTTAATCTTGCTTTAAAAGCTTCAAGTGAAATTCATTGCTACATATTTCCACTTGAACTCGAAGCTATTTTATACTAAATTCGGCATTAACCAAAATTAAATTAATCATTCTTTTAATTAACAATAGAATTATAATTAACTAATAGTACCTATGAAAGTTTCATGATTTTTTCCATTCCAACTTTAATCAAATATTGCAGTAACAATCATGAACAGGTCATCATTCAAAGAAGTAAGAGCGTACAAATGAAAATGAAAAAATTGACCAGTTTTTCCATTTCACTGAAGCAAATGTTGAGACATCTTGATAAATCCAGAGTTAATTCCCTTGCAACTATTTCTACGCTCATCAAGAAAAAAAAATGATATCCAAAGATCAGTAGTACATTAATTCAACTATGAAGAACCAGTAGTTAGAAATTGTTGAGCAGACCAATTCAATCATGCCACAATTAGAAGCTGGCAGAATTCTAACTAGAAGTGGTCGCGTTATAAACAAAAATCCATCAGATACAGAAGAGAAATTTAATAATGGCCAGAATAATGCCAATTCTAGGGGCATGAGGATTGTCTACCCCTGGGGTTGTTCATATGTCGTATCTTAATGACATACTATGTAAATATTCTATCTGTCGATAATGAACATTATAATTCTCATATCTCGAAATAGATTTGATGTATTGATAAATAGAGACTTAATTCCCTTGTAACTATTTCTAGAGACCAATCACATTTCAATAAAGCGTTTTGCATGCACCTACTAAGCAGCGGATCTCACGATAGGTTGCTGCAGTAGTTTTTTTTTTTTCATTCACTGTTACTCACATGGCACAAAATTAACATGATTGATACATAACAGATGTTAATAAACACAGGAGGAGGAGAGCATTATTGCCTCCTTTCTCTTTCTTTCTCTCACTGAAACCAAACAGTGCCGCTGATATATCTTTTTCGTCCACGTTTTTTACAATCAAAATTGTTATTCATGAGTTATATCAGCGCATAACTAAGGAACAAGCAGAAATGATTTAAAAAATTATAGTGAATGAAATTAAGAAAATTTATATCGAAAAGCACAATGACTTATTTCCCTTGGATTGAACATCATCAGCATTTAAATTTAATTAGGATTTCTATCTCTTAAATAAATTTGTATTTTCAACTGTTATTTCACATAATTTAATAAATAATTAATTAACGGTCAATTTTTACTTACCTAGAAAATTTTAAAGTAATAATATTGCTATTTTAAAATATTTATGAAGGCAAAAGATTCTTTTTGACAAACAAATTGCAGTCACTGGTTTAAATTGTGTTGTTAACTTTTATATACTAATTATTCTTCTAATTTAAAGAAGAAATTTTTTTTTAAATTTAATGAATAAAAAGACAAACTTGTATTTTGATGGATTTTCTCTTGGAAGAGTTAAGGAAAATTTATGTTTGTACACTGAATTCTGATCATGAAAAGATTTCTTAAATGAAACATGAAATTGTTTTTAACTCTTACGGCTTATTTTCTTCTGCAGAAAAGATGTGCTGAAGAGAATGTGTTGATTTTAGTATAATTTTATTGTACTATGTTTGAAACTGTTGTTTTTATGAAAGTTAAAAACATCTATATAATGTCTACATTAGCAACAAGTCTTAAATTGCTTTTATCCTCCTAAGCTCAACGATACCTCATTTTTATTTCTATACCAGTGTTTAGTGAAAAACAAAAAATCGATTTCAACACAAATTTTAAACTGAAAATTTCCTTTAATTTTTAAACAAACTTCACTCAATTGCAAGCAACAATAAGTTAATTGTTTAACAGTCATTTAACTTGCTAATTGAGTTCACCTGTAAATGAAGACCCATGTAAATAGTGAAAAATGGTGATTTTTTTTACTGGTTTCTTTTTTATTTTGCATTGATCTTTCAAGCAATTTTCATCAAACTTGACAATTGTTTTATGTATCCTCTTTTACATCCCTGGTAGCACACTGACAAACCGAATTTCAAAAACTCCAAAATAATTGTGGTCTGAAGTGGGTCTTCATGTTGCCCCTTCATGGCTAACTTTGATTGAATAAATACAGACCACTTCTGTTATATCAGTAACTGCATTAATTCAAAATGTTTTTTAATGAAATTACTTTAAAGTAATTCAACAAGATAGACTCTGTTACATCTAAACATGATGTTGTTTTTGCTTCATTTTAATTGAATGCTTTTTCTGATCGACCAGTTGGGTATGGCTGCTAGTATTATAATAATAACAACACAATTAATAGAAAATCTTGTAAATCTAGACACAAAATACAAGAAAAGAACAAATCAAAGAAGTTGTAAAAAATCTCTCCTTGTTTTATTTATACACTCTAAAAATAACATACATTCATCTTCAGACATCTGATATGTACAGGTAGGAAAAATGATGGAAACAGTTGAGTAGTGAAAGTTCTAGCAGTTACCATTGGTTGCTTTAAATTCATCTGAAGTGAAAATGTTGAGAGAGAGACAACCACAAGCATCAACGAAGGAAAAGTTTCATGTTATCAAAATGGTATCAAGAATAATTAAGGAATCATTTCTTAAAAAAGGAAAAAAGACAAAAATAAAACATTCAGCAACAAATGGTGGAAATTAACATTACATTACGAGATACAACATGCCTATTAATTTTCTTCTTTTCTTTGAATTAAAATCTGCCTATCAGTAAATTCATTTTAGCTTTAGGATTGTATAAATGGATTTTTTTTAAAGAAAAGTTTTGGTTTATGGCATTACAACAAAAATGATCAGGAAACAAAAAGCAGTCTTAAAGAACCGTGAATAGCTTAAAGGGAGTAAGTGAGAAAATTGTTTAATTAAATCACACAACATGCCACATTTAAAAATGATTAATTTGTACTGTAAAAATACCTCTGAGAACAGTAGATTAAAATAAATTGTGTTACACTTGGTTCCCATATAATTTTTAATGGGAATTTAAAAAATATATATATATATATATATATATATATATATATATATATTCATGATAACACTTGTGGTAGAATGTAAGGTTTTGTCTTGTGCTCAGAAATTAGAAAATGTCAAAGAAATTATAACTTTTTTAACAAATTGTAAAAATTATTTAGTCCTTAAGTAAATGGAAATGAATAATTAAAATAACTAGTCAACATTAGACATTAGGTCAGTATAAAAATGGTTACAATCTTTGCAAGAAAAGAAATAGGATTTTATATAAAACAAACCTGACTTAAGGAAGTGGAGTATATTTATAAAGATAATTAATTTGGAATTAATGATAAAAACAATGTTCATTGCTAATATTGAGTGAGGATCTATATACATGGAGATGAAGATGACAAATTTATTCTGTTGTTATTATTATATAATGATTATATTATTATTATTTATATTATAATATAAATAATAATAATCAAATTTTTATAAAAGAATTGTAGATATATTTTAAAAAGTAGATGGGAATTTGGTTGGTTTGAATGAAATCTGTGTTTCTTATTTAATTCTCTTGATTAATGACAGCTATGAATGAATATAACAAATTTCAAACAAAATTCAAGGTGCTGAATGATCTAGGAGAGGTTTAAACTATCATCTTCCAATAGTATTAAAGAAAAAGTCAATATTTCTGCTTAAATGAAGAACTTATTCCATTGGAAATGTTTTTAAAGACAAACTGCCTGATTTGCATATTTTTGCCTAAACAATCAAGTTGCTATAAGTTTCTGATGAATCTATGCAAAGGTTTTAAGGAAAAATGTTTTTATAAAAATCATATATTGCAGTTGTTGGTTGTGAGGCTGGAATGAGAATTCATACGAAATTAGGATGTAACAAAATTTTTTTAAATCTTTTTTCCCCAATAACTATATTAGTGTTTTGTTGTAGTCTTAAAATAATACTTCTATATAAAATCAACCAAATGTTTCACATGACATTAAATACAATGAATTACTGAAGCCTCATTAACTAAGCTGTTAATTCATATTTGGATGACCAAAAAGAAGAATTTGATAGGCAGAATTGTTTAGGCTGCACATATTTTGATTCAAGTCTAATTTCTATTTCTATTCTGAACTCAGATCACATTAACATTTTAAAAGAAATGGAAATTTTGCTAGAAACTTATAAAACATTCTTGCTTATAATTTCTTTTTCACTTCATAATGGCAGAAAATAATCTACTTTGTCCTGACTAGTGCACTTATCTTTACAAATTTCATCTTTAGTTTTTACTTTTTATGGTTTCCAAAATTGTACATGAAAATTTCAGAGCTGAAAATGTTTTGGAAAAAAAATTAAAAAGGAGCAACACCAATCCGAATTTGTGCAAAAGAAATTAAATATACACAAGCTAAATATATTTTCTAGGCATACATACATGTAAACATAGTTTTAGTGTATACACACACACACATGCAATTATTTATTTATTATTTATTTTGATAACTAAGTATAATGAATACATTTGAAAACAAGCATTTTTAAATAGCAAACCTTCTGATTTGGTTAAGAGAAAATTACAAATCATTAAAATTCAACATGGAAGATTTGACTGATTTTTAAGAAAAACAGACATTATATATATATAATAGGACATTGAATCCATGCATTATAATGCTGTCCAAGCAATGGTGAGATAAATCTGAAAGGATGTCCTACCTTCCCAATGTATTATTTATAATTTTAAGTGTCAGTATGACGCTGAGGTCAGAGGTAGGAATCAAGGATGAATCAGCATGTAGTAGCCAATATTCAGAAGGCTGATTTGGACAGATGCATTAATAGATCTGGGTCACCAATAGCTGAGCATTTATTAAATAGCTATCAAGATATGTTCTCAGTACTGAGGAAGGCTCACTTTGATTTTCATCTTAAGGTGAATGAATTTATATTAAGCACTTCCAGTCATCCAAATGGCTTTTAGGCATAATCAGTCTTTAATGTTTATATCATTTATTTAAATAAGGAATTACTTAAGAATTCACATTGTAATTCACTTGTTGCCAAGTTTAAAAATTGTTTAGTTTTTTAATCTGTTTTATTGAAATCAGTTGATAAGCTCTGGTTTTTTTGGTAAAAATAACATAATTCAAGTCAGTGTTTAAGTTTTAAAATCCATGGTACAAAAATTGTACACATAGATATAATAATTATAAAACAGTTTTTTTTTTGTTTTCCAAAACCCCTAACCCCTGCCTAACCCTAACCCCTAACCCAATACTCCAAGCCTCAAATTGGCGGATTTACAGTAAATTTTTCATACCCATTTTATTACTGATTCTTTTGTATTTTGAAGCGTAGAAACAGAAAAATTCTTTTACAATCAGATTCATGTATGCTTGATGCGTTAAATCGAAGCATCAAGTTTGCAGTTTTGTTGTTGTATTTGTACTCCATGGCTTAAAATGGCAGATTTGAATTTAATTTTTACATAATCATCTTATTGTTGATTCTTATGTATTTTGAAGTGTAAATGCAACAAAAATCAATTACAATCAATTTCATGTATGACCAATGCATTAAATCAAAGCATCAAGAGTGCGGTTTTGCATAGTTTCAGTACTCCAAGGCTAAAAATGTCGGATTTGGATTTAATTTTTACATACCCATTTTATTAATGATTCTTATATATTTTGAAGCATAGAAACAGAAAAAATCAACTACAATCAATTACAGGTAAGATTAATGTGTTAAATCAAAGGCATCAAGTTTGCGGTTTTGCATAGTCCAAATGGCAGATTTGGATTTAATTTTTACATACCCATTTTATTGCTGATTCTTATGTATTTTGAAGTGTAGAAACAGAAAAAAGCAATTACAATTAATTTCATCTATGATTAATTCGTTAAATGCAAGCATAAATCTTCCGGTTTTGCGTAGTATCAGTACTCCAAGTTTCAAAATGGCGGATTTTTATTTAAAATAAGAATCAGTAATAAAATCGCTCTGTACAAATTAAAACCAAATCCGCCATTTTGAGCCTTGTATTACTTGTGCCTAAAACCGCATTTTTCTGGCTTATATTTAACGCAGTAAACACATGAAATTAATTTTAAGTGATTTTTTCTGTTTCTACACACAAAACTACATAAGAATCAGTAATAAATGGGTATGCAAAAATTAAATCCAAATCCGCCATTTTGAGCCTTGTATTACTTGTGCCTAAAACTGCACTCTTCATGCTTACATTTAACGCAGGAAGTGAGAAACATCAAAGGCGGAATTTCCATTAGTATTTTATAAAAGTAAAAATGAAACTACCTAAGACCACACCCATTTTACATTGATAAATCCCCTCGTAAGATTAAGCTGCATTTGTGAGAACACCTTTTTGTATTTCTTTAAGGTATGGGAATCCTTCAATGAGCCTATCAGAAACATTTTCAATTAAACCCAGTGACCCAATCACAAGTGGAATTATTATTATTATTGTTGTTGTTATTATTATTATATTGAAGAGGAGGAGAATTATTATTATTATAATTATTATTCAATTTAAAAAGAAATTAAATCAGAATCTCAGACTATACAAAAAGTTGAAATCAACATGGAGAGAGCAGATGAATTGAGGGTCTCAACAATTCTGTCCATGATGTCATGATCTTCGGCGAGTGTCAGCAGGAGTATTAATATCTAAATAATAAATTTATTTAAAAAAAATAATAAATGATAAAAAAAAGCTTTTTTTACGTAAAGCGATCGACTGGTAATTCGTTGGGACATACTGAGTTATTCCCCTTGGTCTATAATATGTTTTTGACCCGTGTGTGTGTGTGTGAGAAGCTAAATTATAGCAAAAGGGCATTCTCTTTTCAATCTGATTTTAGTTGGCCCTTTTCAAAATATCACGTCTTGGAACAAATTTGTCTTTGTTAATCAATTGGTGCGTGACGTCATCTGATCATTTGTTAAAAAAAAAAGAACAGCATGAACGGATAATGGAATCTTCCTTTAAAGATTCTAACAGCTTTTCTTTTTTAAATAAAAATACAAACAGCACAGTGTCGGCAAGGATTTGGACATTTTTTTTTATTGTCTTCTAAGTAACGTATAAATCTGCTTTAATTGCCCAAACCCTATACACTTGACACATACTTTTTAAAAACAGCGGTCCCAAGTTGTATGTCATTTTGGAAGAAAATGCCCTTTTTAAAAAGAAAAAAAATCTTGCACAGTTTTAAGTAAAGTTTCATACTTCCGTGAGACTTCGGTGTTTTTCCAGCATTGCTGTCAAGTCAATAACGAAACTATGCAAAAATGACGGAAATGAATTTCAAATGATCTGTCTTATTTATTTATTATTACATTATTTATTTTATTATCTAATTTATAAATACCCCCACTTGCTCGCTGAAAAAAAGCATAGTGATGGAATAATCCATACTAACCTCTCACCCCTCCGGTATAATCCACTTTACACCAAAAATCACCTATCAAGAATCTAGTCTCGGCAAGCGAGACTTCTCATTGGCTCAGACCCTTAGAACTGTAACAAGTTCACGCGAAAAGATCTTTTCGCGAGCAGCGCTCTGGAGCCTATTTTTCTTGACCAAAACTCTATAAATAGAAGAATCTGAATCGACTCAAGCAGTCAGACTTTCACCCCTGGAGAGAAGCCAAACTAATTCACGCAAGTCAAAACCTTGATCAACTACACTTTTACCGCGCAAACTTCTCTGACTCAGCAAACAACAACCACGCTCTCTCAGGAACAATTTCTAGCAATTACTTACAATACTTAAAATGTGATATTTACTCACTACTAAATAAGTATTCGTAAACAATCAATCAAACATCCAAACAACTAAAGGTACACAACTCCTACCAATTTTGAACAATAACTTAAACAAACTTACGCACACACACGATTGATTGAACTCGCACAAAGGACATTTTTGTACATAACCAAATACTTTGTTTAATTTTACGAACAAATCTTAATAACAGCTTCACACACGCTGAAACTTCACAAAAATACTCTACACAATCTACTTCAACCATCCTCATTTATCCCAAAATATTCAACCCAATTGTATATGTCAATTGTATATAAATCCATGTTATTATTATACTTTTAGGTTTTAATTATGTTTGTCTTCACTCTGAATTTTCTTGCATGATTTGTTTTCAATATTCCTTTTTTTTACCTCTTAATTTGTTGTGGATGAATGTTTAAGAACACCGACATCATAAATCCTTCTGATAACTAAAAATACATTCACCAGTCTGCAACAAGGGATCCCAAAAACTTCATAAAAACAAAGTTTTACCGTCAAAATATTTGTGTTATTATTAACAGTGTAGAGAATAGGCGGAAGTGAAAAAACATCAAAACAAAGGACAAAATTAAACATACCGCGCAAGGGCCCCGCGCGACCTTCCGGTTTTCAATAAAAATAAATAGCCTGTGGATAGCACGCTATCTCCACCTTCAATTTGACGCACGCGCGAGTCTTCACCCACTTCCTTTCACTTTTGGCTGGTAATAGTAGTAAACCGTTGTTCTTGGCCGAAAGTGAGGAAGATAACAAGCTGCTACTGCTGTTCATTTTTCGCGCGCTTTTCGCTCTGACGTCACGGACAAATTGGCTTTGAACCGGGTAGACGACTCACTTATCTCTCGCCGGTCAATCATATATACCGACAGGGATATTTTACCGGCAAACATTGCCTAGACCTCATGGCTCGTCGCTGTACCTTAACACATACGACACTGTCGTCACATTACCTTTTACGATGACGAATTTTTTGTCCCGAAGCGAACATCTTTTTCGAGCCGCCTACTTCCAGGAACTTTCGAAACCTTCGACCTGAAGAACAAAGCATTTTTCACATTCTTCGAACTCTGTCCTTTCAGAACTAGTTACCTTAAAAAGATTACATTACACTCACAATTACAAACTCTCGCAGTGAGTGTTTTTCTTTGCCGTGTATGTTTATTATTCATTATAACTGACTTTCTGAACTTTCTTCCTGAGGAACTTTTCCCGCCTTAGCCATCTTGAATTTAAATTTTGGCGCGGAACCTTACCTATCTTTTGTGACTACTTGACACAGCCTTTCCATTGCTTTCAAATTTCCAGTAACTTACTGAAGGTCTCCACTGAAGACAATTTAATTACATTACTACAACATTTCCAGTAACTTACTGAAGGTCTCCACTGAAGACAATCTACTTGGCCTCTTTATTAACTACATTACAACATTTCCAGTAACTTTACTTATGGTCTCCACTGTAGACAATTACTTGTTAAACACTAATAAAATTTTATGTTTGTTCTTTACCTTTTCGTCGTCTTTCCTGTCTACTTATTTTTACTGTACGTTTGTACAGTGGAAAGAACACGTCTTATATATTTCCTTTTTTTTTACTTTGTGGATTCGGTAGTCGCGTGTAGTGTCTGGCACAAGGCCTTATTTTCTTAGGCCAGCACTGCAACGCTATCGGGTCCGCAACAAGCCAATAAAATCAGCTCCCGCCGGTAAATAAACCCAGGGTTCCGGAGCGTACACAAGAAAATAAAAACCAAACATTCAGTCAACTCAGCAGAATGACTGAAAGTAGTAAAGAGACACGAATCAACCTCGTCATCTTGTCTTTCTCATCAAAGTAACAGCGGACAGCCTTTGATCTTGTCTCCCAATTCTTTCTCTTTTCCCCATTGAAAGATTAATGTTCATTCCCTTACAAAGAGAAGAACTTTCTAACTTTCATTTCATGATAAGTAATAACAGTTAAAATTTGTGTCTCCTACGTTTAAATATCATTTTATTTGAACACGCAACAATCTTTTCTCTCATTTTCTTTATACAAACGGTGGTGACCCATGGAAATTTTCCCCAACAACAAGAAGGACCAATGTATTATTTTTAAATTTTTAAGCCTTCCTAGCACGTTGAAAATCTTTGTTAAAAATCTTGTTTGTGTTCTTAAAATTATAAAAGCTTAGCGAACCGGTTGTTGGATTATCCGAAAATAATATTATATATTAATAGCTGATAATAGCTAAAAAATAATACTTTGCTGTAAGTTCTGTGGAGGCTGAAAGAGGGTTTCCTGTGGGTTTTATAAGAGAAAATCGTCTTGAAGTTAAAAATGTGGTAAATCTTCTAGTCATAAATAATTTATGACTAGAATTTATGATAAATTTAATAGTTCTTCCATTGGATCTTTGGGACTGCAGCGATTCAGTTCCAACGTGGCTAAGAAACCATAACACATCTGATGACACTGGAGTAAAAAATCATCATACTTCTAACAGAAATATTATAAGAACAGAATTTCAATTTGGAGCTGTTTTCTGTTAAATTATCAAACAAAATGGTTTAAATTCATTTTGATAATACAAAGTGATGTTTCCATTTTCAGATTGAAAAAATAAGCTGAATAGGTTCCTAAAGATTACCTGACTTTATGGAACCGGTTCTTGGAAATTTGGGATGCCATTTATTTGCATACACCTGATAACGGAATTATCTGCCCTTAAGCTTAACGTTATGCAACATGTAAATCGGCAATTATATGACCTTTGCGCATTTCATACATTGAATTGTTTCAAAATAGATAAATAATACAATAAATTCAGAAAGAACTGATCGCATAGGCGCGTAGCCGATCGGTTATGACGTTAGAGTTTCGGTATTAAGACTCAGGTTCGAACCTCGTCATGGTCGATTATCTTGAAAATATTGTCCTATGATGACGATTTTAGTATACAGCACTTTTGTTAAGTGCCTGTAAACCATATTACTGTTTGACCTTGTGAAAAATTGAGTAGTCGAAACCGTTGTGTTAGCACGAAGTCAGAAGCCATCGTGACCGACGGTTTGAGCACACTGGCTTAAATTCAACGACTACTCCCGCCAGAATATTCGCTTTCCTAGAAACTGTAACTAAGGTTTGCTCAGCACAGTTGCAATGTGGTGTTGAAAAAACACATATGTTCCTGTGCAAGCGTTTACAACAAAGATTAGCTAACCACCCTAGCAGACAGGTGTTATCGGAAAAGGAGCAACCGGGTGTCACTATAAATTACTGTTTGGAATTCGGAACGCATTCACTGGGATATCAGAAAAAAATCAATACTGCAACTGCGGTCATTGCTATATCAATTCTTTTTTCGAGACCACATATCTTGACTTGTATCAAATCTCATTCAATTTTTTTAAAAATTCTTATTTCGTTTTATAACGTCGAAACCACAAAAAACATTTTTACCTTTTGAATCTAAGTCTAACAACATTTTTTACCCTTCCCAGATATCATGCTGCATAGAAATAATAACGAAAGTCAGTTTGTAGTTTAAAGAAAAATCTACGAACAAGAATGAGTTCGTCAGTTTTTATTCTCACAACTGTAACAAGATCAAATCGGAAATAATTATAGAATTTTATTTAAGAGCACTAAGAATTTGCAGGCCCCAGTACTTACCCAAAGAAGAAATATACATAGAAAACTTAAAACATTTTCAAAAACCTCTAGTATCCTTATTATTTCATCCACAAGTCTAAGAGAAAGGCATACAAAATATAAAACCGCAAAAAAGATTACAACATTATTAGCAACAATAACAATGATAATAAATTAGATAAAAAACAGACACAGACTACAATCTACTAACTCCGTAACATCCACTATCCAAAGTAATTTATCCAATCTAAACAACATCAAATAATTACATCCACATCCAAAACCATTATGGATATGATCCGAACCAAAGATACCCACAACAAAATATATAAAGGTATATATAAAATTAGGCACACTGGATAAAGGCATTAGTTAGATCCAGTGACAGCCCCAAAGAGTGTGAGTTCAATACCTGGTTAAGGCGGTGGAGAACTTGGAAAGGGGAATTAACAGGAGATAACTGATTACTGACATCCACTAGACATGGCACGTGGAACTAGAACAATCTACCCCAGCGAGCGAAATAAAGTGTTCAGTTTGACATTCCAACCACCTGAAGAAGGCCGGAGCGTACAACGGCCGAAACGTTGTGATAATTTTGGCAACAAAGATGAGGACAATAGTCCAAATAATGTAAATAGTGACTTTTAAGTTCAACCACAACTTTGATCTAAAGAATGCCGCACTTATTAAAAGAGAAAGTTACTAAGGAAAATTCTCGAAAGTGCCGCTATTGAATCTTATCAAAATATAAATCTGCACACCGTATATTTTCAAATATCTCCCTTCTTGAAAGAATTACTACTTTCTCAAACCAACATATATAACCAAAAAAGTAAAAGAAAACAGTTAAATTCATAAGCTTGTTATTTATAATATATAACAAATAATTTAATCCCAGACTAAAATAATTTAAATACTAATTTACATTTAAAAAATTCAAGAATATCATTTATTCACTTTCGTTTATTCTAGATTGAATTGTGTCACTCACGTCCTCCATAGCTTCTCTACACTTTTCGGCTAACCTGATGAATATTTATGAGCACTCTTAAATTTATAAATTTTGAAAAACCAATAACATTTTGCTCTTATATATAAATACATGTTACAAAATAAAATCCTTGGATTTGCCCAGATAAAGTCCCTCAGAGAACGAAACACGTCGGTTAAGATAAATTATCATATTGCCCTTTTACAGATAGACTATCTGAAATTTTGACATATTATGTATATCCCCTTATTACTGCAGTAGTAGTAGTAGACTTGAAACTGACTGGGATATTAAAAGAGAAAAAATTACGGTATGCTTCCTTTACCCATTGCAGCAGTCGTGTTGAAATAGACGTAATATAAGAAAAAGGAGATGGGTGTTTTTAGTCAAAAAACAATTTTCATATACGTAGTTTACAACTGACTTCCATATGTGTTTAATATAAGTATATATAATAGCAATAATTCAGTGTGTATGTGTGACAGAATTTAGTCTGTCAGTGTATAAATAAAGTTTATTCTGAGTGAACATAAATTCTTACATTATCTACATTATTCGAACTGTTATCCTCATCTTCATTGCCATATTCACGTTTCGGTTGTTTTTTCCGTCTTCCAGATGATTGACATTTCGAACCGAACCCTTTATTTCACATACCGGGGTAGATTGTTTTAGTTTCACGTGCCATTATATTTCTAACCACAGCTGCAGGGGATGGCGTGTACACAGTCCTTAGTCATGTTCTCCTCTATGATAGGGTCTTACTCGGAAGAGATGTCTGCGAAGTGTTGAACCACTTTGAAGGTTGTCCTGATGTTATATGGGCCACAGATCTTTTGTATTTTGTCCGATAATCCCTTCACATAGCGTAGGCAGACCGAAGCTGTATTCTGTGTGTTGTCACCCTATGGTACCTTTCTATCCCAGTTTGTTGGAGCTGCTGTCATGTACCTGGGGTAATTGTTACGTTGTAGGGTACTGCCTATACTGACCATTTCTTGTTCATATTCTCTGGGTTGCCACTTATGACTTTTGCTCTATGTTGTAATCAGCGGAAGATCCCTTTCTTTACACTGTATGGGTGGTGGATGGAAGTTAAGGTATTGTCCGGAGAATGTGGGCTTGCGGTATACGGATGCCTTGAACTCATGCTCTGTTCGAGATATTAGTACATCCCGGAAGGTGAGTTTGTTGTTATTTTCTCTCTCCATTGTCAACTATATCGATTATCTTATTGAGTTCACATGGTCCAGTAGTAGCTGGACTTATTCCTGGTGTGGCCAGAGTATCTCAGCCATTTCCTCAAAGTATCCCATATATAGGTTTCTCATTGCTGGTGATATTGGCGAGCCCATTGTTAAGCCCTCATCCTGTCGATATATGTCTGATTCCATTCCAAAGTGTGTTGTTTGCGTACAGAAAGTCAGCATCTCCATCAGGTTATCTATTTGTATATTGGTCCGTTCTCCTAGGGATGAGTCCGAAGCCAGTCAGTCCCTGACTACCGAGAGTGCCTCCTTCGTGAGTACCTTGGTGAACAAACCACGTCCAGGTATACCATCTGGTTGAATTGGATGGGAGCATCTTTAATTATTTCCACAAAGTGGGCGGAGTTCCGGACATACGATGGTGACTTTCCTATTAATGGGTCAATTATATCTACTAGGAAGCGACTCAGAGGGTGGCACACAGAGCTTTGGCAACTAACAATTGGTCTGAGCAGAATACCGTCCGTCACTTTCAGTTGGTAGTATGATGATGTTTTCATTCCTCTGTAGGATTCTGATCGCCAGCCTCTCCAGTTTTGTGATGTTTGATTTGGGCGGATTGGCTTTCTCCAGTATCTGTCTCACTTTCATCCACCCGAGTCTCAGGGATGTTCAAGGCTATTTCCTCGATTCGGGCAATGATGTCCAAGTATGGTATCCGCCTGATGGTTGTGGCGAGTTGAGACACTTGTTTAGTACTGACTCCTCAGAAGCACTTAACCGATATTGACTGATGTTGATTACTACTTTCACAGGAGAGAGAGAGAGAGAGAGAGAGAGCGGGGAGAGATATTTATATATCAAGACAGACTCTAAACGAACTCAGAGAGAAAAAAAAATTCTAATATTCGCAGCACCCCTCTGTCGTGCGCATGTGTATTATATAACAAATGTAATCCGATGAAGTCATGAAGGGCAAAACGCATCACAAGTAAACTATATGTATGTGTGTGTGTGTGTGTGTGTAGCTAAGTCTGATCGTTTTACAGTTGAATTGGTTAGAGGCAACCGTAAGTTCTATGTTAACAGTTTCTTCTATCGAACGTCTTGTTTGTAGAATTAGAATTCTCTTCCGGCTTCTTGCTTTTCAGTCAAGTTTGATCTTCAAAAATTTAAATTCTATTTTAGTGGCTTTATTGCCATACTTGTGGTGAAATGATTAAAAAAATCTATTTATTTTTCATATTTCCTGTCTCACTTTGTCTTTGCCTTTTTTTTTAACAAATCTCAATCTTTCTTTCCTTCTGAACGTCTATTTTTATGTTTTCCTCACTCGCTTTCTTGCGGTACCTCTCTCTCTCTGACTTTATTTTTTGTTCGTTTTGCAATGTATATGCGCCTCTCTTTTTTCCTTGTTAGATTCCAGTCGTGTTCCTTGCCTCGAATTACGTAAATTACCTTGGGTAAAATATCAGCTATGGATTAAATAGTAGGGATTGTATATGGGAAAATCGTTGTTATTTTCACAAAAATTGCTAATTTACACACGAAGAAATAATTCTGACAATCCGAAAGATGTTTCAACAAAAGAATTTCTTTCTCTCTTTCTCCCTCTCTCTCCACACACACACACACACACACACACACACACACATATATATATATATATATATATATATAAGTGAACATTGAAGTCAACACTCAAAGGCGATTGACTGTTTCATACCTGACGATTGTGTCTAGCATGAAACAGCCTGTCGCATCTAAGCGTTGACTTCAATGTTCACTTTTATATTTACATACGTTCTATCTCTGATATTGGGAACTTTATTCCATAAATATAGCATACTTTAAAACTGTATTTCTTCATTCATATATATATATATATATATATATATATATATATATATATATATATATATATATATATATATATATATATATATATCAGTGTGTGTGTGTGATTAATAATCGATTTCTTAAGCCAGCTACATCAGAGAACTACCCAAAACCAAAAATAAAAATCCTCGTTCCTAGCGTAACGACGAGATTTGAGATAAACTTTCAGTCTTGGGCATGAGTTGCACTATGATTTAGTCTTCAGTAAAGAACGCCATACTTCCGTAAAAAACATTCAGCTAATATCGTTATAAGTTTTACAATGAAACATATTGGCAGTTCTTGTCTTACTTACGGACGAAAGTTAGTAGTTTGTTGAAGAAAGGATTATTTTCTTCTTTTCTGGGTTATGTTACACTTGATTTTGCATATAAATATATACAAAAGGACTTGTATGGCCTAAAGTAACACTTACTAAACTAGCAAATTTGTCAGCACCATGGTAGGAGAGTCTACTTTTAAAAGTATATACTGTTAATGTTTTGTAGAATTTAGTGGGAGTCTGAGATTTCGTGTACCACGCTTATTCCGTGGCCAAAAATAGACATGACGTAAGACTTCTTCTCGACCAATAGGAATTGTTTGCGGGAACTTTTACAAAAAGAGTAATAACGATTATCTCTCCTTTCCTCTCCTCTCTTTAGTCACGAGTGGTTTGGGAGGGGGCATCGGTTCATCAACAGGAATGAATGTCGCGTCGACGGGTGGGTTATCAGTTATAGTGAAGTGTATGAGTGTTGAAACAGATTTAGTTTGATTTGGACTTGTTAGTTAGATAGCCCGCCATAAGATGAGTATAAAACAAGAAAATCAAATTATAAAGTGAAACAACAAATTTATATACATATAAATCAATTTAGGTCTTTACAAATAAAATTAATGTATTTTGGTTGTTACAATGTCGTCAAAATGTTCGTAGTAGTCCTTGCAAGAATGAGTTTATGTGTACGTAAGCAGGAACGTATGTGTGGATGTATGTATGTATGAACATTATCGTAGGGTAGGAATGTCTTTGAAGTAATCGCTCAGTGTTAAAATGTTTCGTCTGTTTATCAAGTATAAAAGAGGTGATGGAGAAAAGTAGAGATAATAATAACGATCGTTTGACGTTTGTCAAGGGACGTGTTAATACACTCGTCTTCTTTTCTCTCTGGTGACAGGCGAACTTGCTCGTCTTTTATTTTGTTTGTGTGGCTTGAAAAGGTCATTTGAGAATTCACTCCTGGATATGATTCGGGCTTTTCCATTGGACGACGAACAAACTTCGCGTCGGCTCGTGAAAAGGTCCGTAAAAGAATTTGTTTCTGAGAATTGAAGATTATTTGAATTTTGTTTTCAAATGTTTCCTAGTTTTCTATTGGCCGAAAAACATTTCGCATCAAGGTGTGAAATTTCACGAGTTTTGTTTTGGATTCGCTTTTGCGTGTGTGTTAAGCAAAGTTTATAAATTCGAGTCTTTTTCATTTCTAACAAAATCAATGAGTCAGTGCTTAGCATTTGAATTTTAAATCTAGATCTTGTTTTGTTCACTATGATGTAACTACCACAGACCAGATACATTTCTTTGTCTTGAACAGAGACTCATATTAATGTACAATTTTCAAGCACAGACATTTATATACAAACCATATATGTACATTTCTTCCTCGTTTTACTTCTAACTTTTGTTGCGATCATTATTTCACATGCCGGGAAATTATCAAAAATATTAAGCCCAAGCCCTACGTGGGTGGGGGCCTTCCAGCCAGCAGTCAGTACCTCTGTTTCAGAAGGAGGCTGAGTTTATTGTCCGGCGCCTGAGGCGTCCTCAAAAGGAGAAATTCGAAGGGGGCTTGTTATTGCCGTTAAACCCTCTTTAAACCTTGACCTTTACATTCGGTAGCGACGTGGAAAATACCTACTTCTAACGCAGTTAAAATCAGAGCCAACAAATTTTTTCACATGGGAATGGCAAATAAATAAACATTTCATTATTTAACATAAAATTAATGCATTTTCACAAAAACTATACATTTTGGTAACAGTAAGGAAATGTGTGTGTGTGTGAGAAAGAGAGAGAGAGAGAAAGAAAACCCATAAACGCCTGTCAGTTGTGTGTGTCTGCGTGATATATACACGTGTATATAAAAGTTTAGCCACCTGGGCAAAGATATCTCCAGCGAGGACGGAGAGCGTGTCAGTGGTGCTGCCTACCGCATGCTATGTTGAAATGAAGAAAGAAAGAGATAGCATCCGAGTTTTTATAGTTCCGAAACAGTATCATCTTAGCAAACTTAATCGTCACAATTCGCTTGTTATAAAGTTGCTGTTTCATGTGCCAGAAAATGGTTACTTTTATCTACTAGTTGAAATCTTTGAGTATTTAATAATACCTCGTTAATCATTGCGTTATGTTAAATTCTTTAATGGTATTCTGTTATTTTAGTTTTAAATAACTAGAAGTTTTTCAATGCGTGATGGTTAACAAGCTAGTCTCGTTTGTATTATTAAATACTCAAAGAAGTTGATAGCAGAATCGATAAGCAGATAAAAGAAGAAAATTATCCTTCAAATGAATGAAAAAAAAAGAACGGACACTAAAGACGAGGGTAGAAAATGAAAAAGTACGAAGTAAATAAAAAAAAAGAATGAGAAAAGAAAAAAGACCAGAAGAAATAAAAAGAAAGCTGAAGAAAGAAAGGAAAGAATGAAAGAAAGAGGAATTAAAAGAAAGAACGAAAGAAATAAACGTAAAAAGAAAGAAAGAGACGAAGAACTAAACAAAAAAGAAGGGGACGAAGAAACAAACAATCAAACAAAAATAAATGGGCGAAGAAAGAAACGAAACGAACAAAGAAAGGGACAAAGAAACAAACAAACAAAATGAAAGAAAGAATGAAAGAATGAATGAAAGAAGGAAAGAGGCGGGCAAGGCAGCTAAGATAAGTTATGTAGAGGAAAGAACAACCCCCACTTAAAAATTGAAAAAGTACAAAGTAAAGAATAATGAAAGAATGAGAAAAGAAAAAAAGACCAGGAGAAAGAAAGAAAGAAAGAGACGAACAAACTAGCAAAGAGGTGAAGAAAGAAAGAAAGAAAGAGACGAACAAACTAGCAAAGAGGTGAAGAAAGAAAGAAAGAGACGAACAAACTAGCAAAGCGGTGAAGAAAGAAAGAAAGAGACGAACAAACTAGCAAAGAGGTGAAGAAAGAAAGAAAGAAAGAAACTAAGAAAGAAAGAAAGGGACGACGAAAGAAAGAAAGTAACAAACAAGGCTTGCAAGGTAGCTATGTTATGTAGAGAAAAGAACACCCCCACCACCACTTCAAAAATTACAACGATAATAACAAACAAGTAAACCCTTGCCTAAAATTCAAATTATAAGAAGAATAGAAAGCATCTTGAAAATGAAATAATTAAATATCTTTTCCCGCTCACCATCAATTTCCGGTCACTTCCTTCCTCCATTTCCTCTCATTGTATCGCGTGTCTAATAAAAAACATTCAGGCTAACCAGAAGAAAGAGGTCACCTTTTAGCAGTCACTGAGTACATTAGTGACTTCATTTATTAAAATTAAGAAAAACAAAAATGGAGATCGATCAGCACAAATTTCTAATATGGCAAGTCTTCTTTATGTAACGTTTCCCCTCAGAACGTAGACGATCATGGCTCTCCACAACGTCCTGTCCTTTGTAACTCTTAACAAATTTTGTATTTTTGCTATTTCTCCTGGTCCTGAAGCCTATTCCACCATCCATTTATATGATAAGCGCTGATTTCAAAAGTAGCGCTTGAAATTTTGGTCTTTAAACTAGTAGTACTAGTAGTATTCCTGCCTTGCTTGGGTTGAAATGACTACAATTTTTTTTTTAATTTATGTTATATAATTTATCATCTGTAGTAATTTATATTATAATAATGTATGCAAATATATACTGATGATCCGAAAAATAATGCTTCCCCAGCCTAATAAGATGTTGGTTTGTCATGATAAGGCATGAATTCTACCAAACTTCGAAAGATTTTCTCTTGGATCTGATGCCATGAGATTAACAGCGGGTCCTTCAACTTTTGAAAAGTTATACAATGGCGATTCTGCAGAACAGGGCTTTTCGCTCAAAACATCCCATAGAATTTAAACCAGAACTACGCTGTGATATCGGATTCATGTTTCTGAAAACGTTCTTGTATAATTCGTTTCCGTAGGGTGCACTGTCTTGTTGAAAGATGTCATTGTCAATGTATATGTTCTTCAATGATTTTGAAGGAGGTGATACACAGCACTTTTCATTTGACTGATTGTCCTCAGCAAAACGTTATCCAAACCATCTCACCGATGTGTTGTTTTCCCACCGTAAATCCCTGGACCATCGCTTCCACATGATAACGACACACACGTACACTGCTGCTTTCTTTTTTTTCAGGAGAAAGAAGGCGAAATTCATTAAACAAGGCAATTTTCTTTCATTGATAAAATAATGTTCAGTTCCGTCGCTCGTGTGTCCAATGAAGGCGCTTACGACAAAAGGACATCGGGCGGTATGAGGGACATTGACTGTCATGTCAACGATACCCTTTTAGTTCTATGTGCAACAAAGGTCAATGTTTAGGATTGGGTTTCTTATTTCTTCTAAAGTCTTCTCGCTCTCGTTCACTGCCAGTAGCCCCATTGCGCCTTAGTGGCATTATCGTCTTTCCTGGGGTGAATTGATGAAACAAAGAAGTAACCCTTTTGTTGGTAAGGCATTTTCCCAAAGGCTGCATTATGAGCTACTTATGTCTACACATTTGGTTGGTGTTATTTCGTATCTAAAACACATGTAAACGTGTTAACAGTTTAATTTCGCATAATGAAAGATGGTGAATGTTTCTCGCTTTTTCTTTTGCGATCTTCACTAACATTCGTTGTTTTATTCAATCAACCAAAAAATCAGCCCAAAAGCTACAGGTTCAGGTGCTTTCTGTGGTGTAGTTTAATGGAACAGTTTCAATACAAAATTCA
Source organism: Acanthosepion esculentum (assembly GCA_964036315.1). Taxonomy (NCBI): domain Eukaryota; kingdom Metazoa; phylum Mollusca; class Cephalopoda; order Sepiida; family Sepiidae; genus Acanthosepion; species Acanthosepion esculentum. The sequence goes on from CAXIWW010001020.1 coordinate 91,780, forward strand.
TTGAGTGTTTGATTTCTTGCGTTGGTTTCGTGTGGTATATCTTTGCAAAATCTCATCATTTCAATGAATAAATGATGTTAGTCGATACGAAGCTATTTATTTGGCTTTCAGTACTTTTGCCAGTTTGAATTAACGATCGGATTGACTTTCAAAGAACAGCGCTACTGAACTTTGAACTTTTAAAAAGTAGCCAGAAAAATTGCAAATAGCGACATTTATTAAGATGAACGGGCAACTGGTCTTCACCCATCCCCTACATCTCCACGGGCCAAACCCTGTAAACCACTTCAGCAGGCGTCGGGCTAAATCCTGTGAAATTACCGTTGAAAGGTGCTGCACTCTTCTGTGAACTGGTAGTACCGGAGAGGTATAACTCCGTGATAATAAAACCTGAGGGGTGCTGTTCATTGTGTTTGTGGCAAATGTTTGCACCAACTCCTTGTTATCAGCATTTCCAATAAGTGTGGATGGTTTTACACAAGCCTTCACCACTCTAAACCAATCTTTTGTGTGGATAGTCTGCAGTTCAGTTGTGTGTTCCTTCTTTGCTATTCCACCTGAGTAACAAGTCCACAAGACTTAAGGCGACGAGGACAGGTACAGGATGAAAAACTGAATTGAAAGACACTCATACGTCGAAAACGACGGGAGAGTTCATCATCATATATATATATATATATATATATATATATATATATATATATATATATATTCAGCCAGGTTTGGTTAAATAATTTAAACATATCATGTCGAAAAAATTATATATGTATGAGTAAAAATGGAAAAGTTATTTCATTTATACTGAAAAAAACAAACAAACAAAAAGACACGTGAACCTTGAACTTTGAAATATCGAACGGAACGGTGCATAAGCAGTAAAAATGAACAGTTGAAATGTTTTGAATTTACAGAAACATATACATACTTACAGCCAACTTAACCCCCTAAAGATGGTCTCAGGTGAGATTGAAGCACTCTAGGGACAATGAAAACTTTTTGAAAGAAAACTAATCGACATGATATGTCTGTTGGGATTGTGTGAAGATGTTAAGAGATATCAGAAGGTTTGAATGATTAGAAGCCTTAAAATTGTGCGTGTTCAATGATCTTCCATCCACAACAATTAATAAAAGACAAAAATAATGATTCGAAACATAACAATTGAATTAATTAGTGTTTCATGTACATGCATATAAATTGAAAGGTATGAAAGAGTTATGTCTCTTAGATTTGGAAATATTTGTACCTGAGCTCATAAGGGTAGAATTAATTATTAAACTGTAGTTTATAAAAATGAGTATGTGTTGAATGTTTGGAATTGTGTATTGTACAAGTTGGTAAGAGTTCAGAGATTGTACTTGCGTGATTGTTGTAAAGTTCTTTTAAATCTGTGCTGTTCCTTATTTTATTTTCCATACACACAATAAAAATTAATTCACACCACGGGTATCAAAAAAATACAACTGCGCGGGAATTCACTCCTCACCATACCCTGTGGGGTCAAAAACAAGAACGGCGCACTCAAAAGTTCGGACGTAGTGAAAAGCACACTACGTGGTAAAAAAATATGATTTATTGACCAATCAGGGCTCGACATAAGAAACCCATTTCTTAATCTCCCTGGAGCCTCATCATTCAGATATAAGGAAGGTAGAAACTCTCATCAGACCTGAGGGAGAACAGCGACAAGCCGACATCAAAGCGACACGGGCAGCTTCGAACACACACACACACACACACACACACACACACACACACACACAGAATTCAGCAGTTCACACAACAGGCAGTATCGCGTATCAGTGAACATTCCTTCACCCTCTCTTTCTTTCATCTCGCTTGCTACACATCGTCCTACCTTTTCCCTCTCACATTCCCAGTGCCTTTCTTTCTCCTTTTCTTCCACTGCTTTACGGACAATTTCATTTTTGTACAAAAAGAAATAATTCTTATATTTTTTTTTACGAAAATAAACAAAAGTTTATTTTGCTTTATTTGTAGTGCATTTTCCTTTTATTATTTGTCTGAGGGACTTCTTTGCACCCTCAACACATCTGACTGCATTAGTCAAGAGAGAGTTCTTTAAGGGTCACATTTTGGCAACGGAGTTGAGACGCACGAGTGAGTAAAGAGAGAGGGCGTGACGAAAGAGGGCGAGAATTACTCGTGTTTTGGTTTTTATAATCTGTTGTATCACATGATGGATTTAGTTGGCGCGAAAACAAATCTGTCGCGTGTAGGTGATTTGATTGGTCGAAACTGACCAATCAGCGAGCTAGATTGAAGGTGATTGACCAATGAATGCTCGTTGTATATTTGTAAGTATGATGGTGCTGAAAATGACAACAGGAAGAGTGTATTGGGATCGTCCATATGCTAACTACACCCCAATTTATAATGTACTGTTCTTACGCTATTGATTTTAGCCAACCAATTCCTTCAACTGTGAATCAACCAATCACGTTGCTTGTTGCATGTTCCCGCCGAACGAGCATGGAATAAGCGCGGGGATTGGATCGACTATAAAAACAGGAACCCGGCTCTGATCATCGGTTAGCAACACAGATTTCGATTTCAACACAAATCTTTGTCACTCGACATAGCGATTCTAACCAAGTTATTTCGCCAGCTACTCTACTATTCCCGCCATCTAGAATTCTTCATCTCGAGGTTCTTCAGCGATACGAACTCTGCAAATAACAGTAGCTTGGTAATTCAACAAACCTTTTCGAGTAATATTTATAAAAGTTGTTTATTGTTATCAACTACATAAAACAATTTTCACTCAGCAATCCCAGGTACGCAAGTATGTTTTAACTATTTCTTCACACACACACATACCCAATCTGTTATAATCAGATTACTAAATTGTCGTTACTGTAAAACAATTAGTTAACGCGTAAACTGTTCACTTCAGTTACAGAACTCATTCATTGAACTTTCATCAATTCACACGAACATTATCTGTTTCATGATTTCGACTTATCATTAACACATTCCACATATTTGTATATATTTATATATAAACACATTGGATTTGTTCCTGTTTGCAAACTGTGTTCTCGCCGTCACTTTTATTCTTATAACAAAAACCCTTCTGATAACCTATCTTTTCTACCAATATTTTCACTGTTCCACAACAAGTGCATTTCGCAGCGCAGGGTAACTGACAGTCGTGGTAGATTCCACATGTCTAAAAGATTATTTAACGAAACTTGTTTGAATTAAAATATGCTGACTAAATACACACACACACACACATACACACACACACACACACACACACACACACACACACACACACACACACATATATATATATATATATATATATATATATATATATATATATATATATATATATATATATATATATATATATATATTGCAATAGGAATGCGTAGTATGGATTTCAAATGCATTAATGGAGTTAATAGTTTATATATATAGATTTATGTGTGTGTGTGTGTGTGTATAACGATTTCCTTGACATTTTACATTCTGTCACAGTTAGCTCTTCCTCAGTCCCTTAATCCTTCAACAGGGGCCTCTCTTCCCTGGCTATAAATACTGGCTGACCCTTCGTCTCTCTAGCTCTTTTCCGACTCAGGCCTTGGGCCGCCACCTCGCGTGGAGATGAGGTAAAATCTCTCTTTTTCGACTTATGCCTTGGGCCGCCACCTCGCGCGGAGACGAGGTAAAATCTTTCTTTTTCCACTTACACCAATATGTGACCTCTCACAGATACAGCGTTTCCCAAATTCTAGGAACACGCTAAGAACAATACACGTACGTATGAACACTCACCACAACACACACACACATAATTTCTCCATTCAAATACTATGTAACTGTTTATGTCTTTGTGTAACTTGTTATTAATATATATTTGTTTACCCATATATATCGGTCTTGTTTGTTTTCTTTGTCTTCTTTGGACAATTAAAGTCCAACATTCCCATGTAGCTGGACCGGCTAGCAGGAAATTTTAACCTTCTGATATCTCTTCACATCATCACCCGCACGGTCCGCTACAATTCTAATAAACCTAACAATGCTATACTAGCCTCGTTATTTATTAAAAATGTGTTTACAATTTTCCTGTTAAAGAAACCATAGAAATAGTTATACAAATCCTATATAATCACCCTAAGCTCACATCTAAAAACCAAATATTTCATGTAATCTCCTACTGTGTTGCACCACACAATAACCATTTTACGATCACTTCTAACAAATAATAAAAAGAATCATTTATATACAGACAACATATATCTCCCTAATTCTACTGAAATTTTCATTAATTATTCGGATTACCAACTCAATAAACATCAAACGGAATTCAAAACTCGAGCTAACAATATAAGAGGGAGCCAATTTTAAACCAAAAAATTAAAAAAAGCATTTAAAGAAAACAAAAATATTATTTAAAAACCGGTGTGTCAACAGTACGGTTTTTCCACTGACACCGCTATTATTTTGACTACTTTCACTCCTCCTATAAATAGGGTTTATTCTTTTTGTTGTCAATTCTAAAGAACAAAAAAAAAATGTATAAATTCACTTTCATAATATGTTTAGGTTTTATTACAATTCTAATCATTGCTTTTTAAAATAATGAATATTGCCGAGGAGTGAAGATAGTTAAAATAATAGCGGTGTCAAGGGACAAACCGTCCTATTGACACTAAAGTTTTTTTTGCGGCCAGGAAGGTTCAAGTTTACCGTATCATTGTAAGTAGAGGTGGCTGTCTGAGGTATAAACAGCCTACGTGAGTGAACGTTGGGTATAAAATGAGCCTATGGGAAACATCAACTTCGACTATTAGACGCAAGGCAATTTTTTAATCATTTTTTATGTACGTCTTTCTACCATCAAATGCGGTTACTTTGTTCAGTTTAAAATCTATGCAAGAAAATCGATATTGATATTATTATCCTTGTACCAGACTCACCTAAACAGATTCAAGATCTATAATCGTTTCGCGTGGTGACTTGGAACAAAACACCTGTGATATTTTTCAAAGAGCGGGTATTTTTCTCGTCTGGCTACATGACTTCATTTTTGCTAAGCAACGCCTGAGTATCGTGTGACAGAATATCACCACCCACCCTAAGCTCTAAATTTGGATTTTTCCCCCTTCTGACTTTTGTTTATTTCAAGCCAACCGCCATTTCTTTTCCCACAACATCTTTTTTTTTTCTTTTTTACTGTGTCAAAATGAAATCCGTCAAATCACGCAGGCGGTTTCCCCGGACATGGCTGTTCAGCAAAAAGGCTCTTAAAAATTTGATTTCCAAGCATTTGGGGGGGGGGGGGGGAGAGAGAATGAATATGTATGTATGTATGTATTAGTCGGGTCTTACGTCTCGAAATATAAATGTAATTCTACATACCTATCATATATCTCATGTATTTTGTAACGTTTAAAACTTTTTCAAGTGAAGGAATATTAAAGTAATGGTGAAGTCATTCGTGATGTCAACGGCGCCTAAACATTCTTTCCTTCTCATTATTGCACACACACACACACACACACACACACACACACACACACACACATATATATATATATATATATATATATATATCAATAAAAGGAATGACAAGGGTAAAAAATAATTTTATAAAGCGACACTCATACACACACACATAACCAAGGAATTAATGGAATCCTAATTTGATACGGCCTTTTGGTCGGGATGAAAGCGTAATATCTCTCCACTTCCCTTTTGAGATGGGCGAAAGCACCTGTCCCGGGGATTCCAATATATATATATACATATGTGTATGTGTGTGTGTGTGTATGTATGTATATGTATGTATAGCGGGACACTCGTATATATTTGTTAAATAATATGGACAAGTTCTATTTATAATTTTTTTTTTATTAAATCTTTCCAATTTCCGAATAAGTTATTTTTATTTTATATTATTTTCTTACCGAGTACTTTCGAATGTTGTTCCATTGGTTTTCAAGGATTGTTTTGTGTGTAGTTGCGCAACAGGTTTTTGTTCATTCTGGCGTTCACACGTTTGATGGAATCAATTTCAAGTCATTCACGATGATGACGTCATATAACCGGTCAAAATTAAATTTGTATATGGGTATGAATGTGTGTGTGTGTGGGGGGGGGGTATAAAACACACTTTAATATACTGTTCCTTATGGAGAAAGACATCTTATTTTATGTTCGCTGATTCTCTTTTATTACAACAGCCTTCAGAATTTAGAGTTGTTCCTTGCACTGTGTCCTATATAAAATTTTCGTGTTATCGATTAAAATGTGTCTAATGTCAATAGTTGTTTATTTATATGTTCATCTATATGTGCACTAGATTTTGACAAATTAACCTACGAGAAAGTGTGGTTCATGTGTGGCCAATGTAAGAATTTAATGTTCGATGCTTGTTAGTGTTAGAGATACAATCTCCCAAAGGACATAAGAATTTATAAACAACATTATTTTTACATAGGTTAGATTTTCGTAGGGATGAATTATTCGTAAATTTGAAAAATCTAATAAAAAAACTGAGCACATCAGATCTAATGACATCAAAGCAAGTCATATCTAATGGGGGTTTCAACTAGGAAACGAATATTTTTCTTATTGGATTTCTCAAATATTCAGGCCGCTTGATGAAAATAAATAAATATACTGTTTAATAAATAAACAGAGCAATTGTTCAAACACAGGTATCCACTAAAAATAACGTCTAAGCAACACACGCACACACACACACACACACACACACACACACACATATATATATATATATATATATATATATATATATATATATATATATATAAGGTCTTTCTTTAATACGCAAGTACTTTCGACTATACATTCAGTCATCTTCAGGCATGGAAATTATTTTGTTTTTGGTAAAATTCAAGTAGCATCCGAGACGAAAAAATTGCACACACACACACACATATACATATATATATATATATATATATATATATATATATATATATATATATATATATATATAATAGCTGGCAACTCGTATTCGAGGATATTCGAGGATACCCGTCTACTAGAGTGGCTAGCCAGTCCCTAATTCAGATACTCACTCAGGCACGGTTGTGTTTGTTCAACACCCACAGAGCCCACTTGTGGTTTATACTGCAACTATGCTGAGCAGACCTTAGTTACAGTTTCTGATCTAGCAAGCAAACACTCTCTCACGATGACAAGTGTTCCATCTTCCCAATTTCAGTCACATTTGTCAACTCGTGGTATGGTTTTCAGGCATTTTCCAAAGGTGTCACACGCTGGAATCTCCTTCCTGACAAATCAACCGCGGTGAGATTCGAACCCGGGTCTTATGGTCAGAAAGCTCCCATTGTTCAATGACAATATTTGGCTCAGATTAGGCGCATTGATTGATCCATGGTGTTAAAAATGGAACTCTTGTTGGTCAACGATTACAAAACTATATAAAATGCAGTGAAAAATGTACAGTGATTTGTCTGATGATTTGAGCAACACTGGCATTAAAATGGAATGTAATTTGAAGCAATATCGCCCTCCATCTTTGGATTGTTATTTCCTATCTACTTTCTTACTCCAACAATCATTCCACAGTAAAACGCTGTTAAATCGTCACCACATTCCATGATTGTCACAGCTACATTACTTCTTTACTTTATCCCGCTGCACGATCTCGTTGAGTCTTTTTGGACAGGTGGGCAAAATCACATTTCGGCCAGTTACGCTCTTCGTCTTTCGATTAAGACTACCTTCAGGGAATTTCGAATTGAACACTTTATTTAATCTATGAGAGTAGATTGTAATTCCGCTGATCTTGTGTAGGAGTCTCAGTGATATCTTGATATGTGCTCAGTTATTGCTCGCCATATTTCCACTGAAAGTCTGTATTACCCTGCACAGGTACTGAACTCACAATCACTATGTCACCGAATTCACGAACTGCAAGTAACGGAACATCATGGCAGGGTTAGGGTTAGTTTTTTTTTTGTTTTTTTTTAGTTTGAAAGATAAGGCAGCCAAGGCGACTTTGGAATGAAATATACATACTTAGGAACACTCTCAATCGGAGACCATCTGAACGGACTGAGTTACCCCTAACCGGAGGATATTTCTAACTATGCCCCACCCATAAAGTTAGTATCTACTTTTATCAATACCTGCCACCCTGTTGTGCACCTTTGTCTGCGATGTATGTGCTTGGCATTCTCTTATCAGACGGGGTGGAGATACAATGGATATATTGAGCTTCATATATTTGTAACCTAACGTCAATGTTTGACGAACTGCTTCTTTAATGACACAGTAATAATAATAATAGACTGATTGATAATCTTTAGTTGTGTAGATGAAATAATCTTTGGAATATAGGTCCTTAAAAAACCGAAAGTACTTTTGATACATCTAGATATCATGACAGAAATTCTCTTAGTTATATATATATATATATATATATATATATATAGGATAAAATCTCTTCCCTGCGGGCAGGTTTTCGCAGCGACGCCCACGCGGCGCCAGCGTATCCGACTCCAAGAAAGAATACTCTGACTTTAGAATTTCAGTTTTTCTGTTTCTGACTAGTCCTGTATATATCGTCTCTTCATCTAACTTAAATCTAATATAAATATGTCTCCATTAACCATGTCCTGAAGAAGGTCTATTTGACCGAAACGTCTGACGTCGACAGAATAACAAAAACAAAATAAAAAAACTCAGTAAACTCACATATTCGGATTTTGCTTTGTCTTTTCCACATTTTCATCATATATATATATATATATATATATATATATATATATATATATATATATATATATATATATATATATAAAAGTGAACATTGAAGTCAACACTTAGAGGCGACAGGCTGTTTCATGCTAGACGCAATCGTCAGGCCTGACGATTGCGTTTAGCATGATTTAGCCTGTCGCCTCTAAGTGTTGACTTCAATGTTCACTTTTATATTTACACACGCTCTATCTCTGATATTGAGCACTTTACCCCATAAATATAGCACACCTTAAGAGTATATTTCTTCACACACACACACACACACACACACACACACACACACACACACACACATATATATATATATATATATAGTAAAGGTAACAAATCCGTTGGTATACATGCAAATGGGTCCTAGTAATATAAAATATTAAAACTAATCCGCAAAATTATTTATTATTACAGAGCAAATGTAGTACATAATGAAATCCGAAATTACCTCATATGGGGAATAGCCTATTTCGGCAGACGAAGATATCGGTTATCTGTCTTATCAACCCTGGTGTGGACTGAGTTCTTGTCAGAAATAGAAATTTAACTGTGAAAGCTTAAAAAACACAAACACTGTCGAAAATCTAATACAGAAATTATCCATTCAGCAGCATGGTGTGATACTATTTAGCTATAGTAATTGATTAACTAATTAACTATAAAAATTAAACAAGAAAATTAAACAAGAAAATACTGAGAACGGAAAAGAAGATACCCCGAGATTTTATTTTTACTTTAAAAAAAGTTACTTTTCTCAAGAACCCGAAAATTTGCGTAAACAGTGGACTCACAAAAAGGCCATATAACGAGCTTTTGACAATTGATTGATGGTAACTGGTTAAGAAAACACGAGAACCCGAAAGCGTCCGAGATTCGCACGAATTTTAGGAGTCGACCAAGCGACAAAGCCATGTGTTAATTGCAAGAATGTTTGGCATAGGAAGATGTTCCGAGAGATACGCGTTCAATATGGAAAGATTTAATTTTTACTTTTCCCAAGAAACCAAGGATTTGCGTAAACGGTAAATTCGCAAAAAGGCCATGCGACGATCCTTGACAATTGAGTAATGATGGCCGTTAAAAGTACTGGTTAAGAAAATATAAATATCGTTCGAAATCGAAAAATTTTAGCAAGTTCGCCAAGCGATAGAGCCATGTGTTATGTGTAAGACGAAAAAGAGAATTTCATAAATAAAGTTGATAACTCTAAAACTGCAAAGATAAGAAATTCTGAATAAACATGGATGTCAAAGGGTTAATTAACTGTTTGACATCTCTGTTTATTCCGGATTTCTTATTCATTATCAAGCTTAGCCACACCCGCACGACCGAGACGCCATTGGCGGAGATAAATTGGTAAGAAATTACTAACGCCCACCGAAAGGATTTGGTATGAAGTACCAATGTGAGAAGGAGGGAGTTTAGGCGGACGGCTATCCTGCAACCTCTCTTCGCGGATGAAGGAATCCACCCCAAAATGGAAAGTAATTAATTTTCCTAGCCGGACAACAAAGAGGTAACTTGTCAGAAATCGGTAATTATCAAGAACCCCAGGCTGCGTCTAGCCCAGCACCAGTTTTTGATCGATGTCCATATAAGCGAGTTAGTACCAGTAGCAATAGCAGTTCCCGTTCGAATTCCCAGTCCAGTTAAGTTCGCTAGCAGGAACCAGAGAGATGCCTCGCGGAAACTGACCGAGAGATTCCACGACTTCCGCCTACGACCTCGCCTTCCTACGGAACAGCAAGTTATACTGACGAACGAAGCGAAGCCAACACCTAAAAACTAAACTAGTTGACTTAGAAGACCAGAACTTGCCTGGCAGTATAACAGTGCCACTCTCAGAAGAAACTGGTTGGGAAAAACACATACTCTTGTATAGATATCTGATAAAAGTTGATTTGCTTTCTTTCAACCGAATCTTTTGGGTTTTTCTTTCTTTTTTTTTTTTTTAACACTTGTGCGACGTCACCTCCAGTTTAGACTCATCTTGCACTACGGCCCCGATGCCTGATTGATCTCGTCTATCTAAGATCAAATCACAACGTGGGTAGGTTAGACTTGAGATCGAAGCAGTTACTTCGGTAACCAGTCATTGGAAATGAGCTGAGAACGACGGAGCTGGTGTCGGACCGGTTGCATGTGGTGTGAAGCCGTTAGAATCGACCGACCATCCCATTTGGTACCATAACCAAAGGATCCCGCCGGGTGGCGACAACCGCCAATCGACCGGGTCACATATTGGTGGCAGCGACTAAGAGTCAACCCCAAAACGCTGGTAGGAGAAATATCACAGCTTCACGCCGCGACTAGGAGTTGACCCCGGGCCGACAATACTGTTTCCCAATGGGTCATTTAATGAACTACAAACTCTAGCTTTTCTTTTTAATTTCCATTTTACAGTAGGTGTGCTATTGGTTTCCTTTAAGTGCCAGAAATATTTAAATAGGGACGTCTGATTTCGGTATTTACTTATTTTAAAAGAACTGATGTTCGTTACAGCGTCTTTTGAATTCATGTCTTGTGCATCCAATGTAGACTTTTATTTTGTCTGGATCCTCAATAAATGAGATATTGCATTGGTACACTAATGATTCAGTGCGACATTTATTATTGAGAGGACAGTCTTGAGGATTTCTGCAGTTACATAATTTTTCTTTATCTTCATTTCTTTTTATTATACTTTCTAAATGTTTTTGATTTTGGTCTAAGTGTTTACACAAGATATTAGCATTTCTTAATGTTTCTTAATGATCATTTCTAAGTTTTTAGCACAACTGTAACTTAATTTTAGGGTATTTTTATTAAAAATTGTACTGAGTTTAATATCTCTAGGAAAATGTTTAACGATTAATGCATGTCCTTTGAGCATGCATGAGAAATTATACATTATTAAGTTTATGAAAAATAAAAATTTACTTAAACAAAAATATGAAATAGCTATTTTTGAAGACACTGTCAAAGGTTTTGCTTAAATAATGATTTTAAAAAAAATGAATAATGAAACATACATATTTGTACTTGATCTTTGAATAATATTTTTTTAAAAATAAGAAAGTAATTCTAATATATTTATTTGTTGTAAAAGAAGTATGTCTATTAGTAATTAGAATTAGGAATAATAATTTAAAATTGTATTTTAATACGGCGTATTCATATTCAAACGACCCTTTTGAAAAAAAATCTTTGTGTCTACAATTATAAATTTAACTGCAAAATAAAAGTACCGAAAAACTTTTTGTCATTGAAAAAAAGACAGGCAACGTGCGATAAACGGATGTCATCATTGTCTTTAATATATTCATAAAACTTTTATGATAAAAGCAATTATTAAAAGTTTCTCTAATTAAATAATGAATGTCCTAATTTTATCGCGTTTTTTATTTTTTGATTCAGAACAATTTTCGGTAAGACTGGGTCCGATTTTGCAAAATAAAATCGATGATTTAAATTCTTCAAAAAATTCTGCTTTTTATTCACTACAAATTATCTCGATGAACTTCTAAAGCTTTCGTAAAATTAAGTAAGGGGAAGAAACAAGAATAAAAAATATTTTTAGCAAGATTTTCTAATAAAAAAATTGGTGAATAAGTTCTGAAAATTTCATTAAACTCCGTGAATTATTTGATTTTTGCAAGAATTTTCAAATTTATGCGAAAAAAGAGGTGAAAATTTGCTATGTTATAGTTAGTATAACCGCTGACGCCAGAAAAACAATTTTTTTAATAAAAAATTTCGAATGTTCTAAAAAGGAGTTAAAAATTTAATTAAATAATCAAAAAATAATTTGATCCTTGCTTTTAATAATAACATAAAGATTTTGATGATAAAACTATGTTTTTATTACGTTTGGACCATGTTTTCATCACGTTACTGATTTTTAGCGATCTCATGGAGATATCTATTTAAATATCTGGGAATTGCATTGACAGAAGATGGAAAATAAAACACCGAAATCCAAACACGCTTAGGAATAGCAAAAGATGCCTTTCAAAAGTTAAGCAAAGTAGTAAAAAACAGGAAAATGTAATAAGAAACAAAGAAAAGAACTTTTCCGAACTGTAATCTATCTATCTATCTATCTATCTATCTATCTATCTATCTATCTATCTATCTATCTAATACTAAAAGTCTGTTATTGCGTGCTTGTGTGGTGCGTCTGTGCGGCGCATAATGATTTAAAATTTAAGTTACTCTGATTTAAGTGAATAAGATTTTAAAAAACGAGTTGTTCATGCAGTATTTTTAAAACTTTCTTCAAAGAGATAATTTTAATTAAAATATTTAAAGTTAAAGACAGACACAAAGAGATCTCACTTTGCTATTTCGTCCAGATTTTTGTAGAGTAATTATATTTCAGCTTTCTATAAACAAACAATATTTTAAATATTTTTTAAAAAAACGAAGAAAAGGGCAAAATGATCACGACACACAAACGTGCAGACGGGCGCACTCGAGCAAACGCACAAAAATCATAAACGGGGACATGACAGCACGCGGACAAGCGCACACGCAAACACGGAGAATCGGGATGCTGAAGGTAACATCAATCAGCTAAGTGACAAATTTTACTCACATTAATACTATATATATATATATATATATATATATATATATATATATATATATATATATATATATATGTATATATATGTATATATATATATTTAGCTGGTATATCTTCATTCAAGTATGTTTGGTTAAATAGTTTAGACTTATTATGTCTATTTATTTAACCCCCCCACACACACACACACATATGTATATAATATTATTTGATAATTAGTAGGGATAATTACAAAGAAGATATAAATCCAAAGAGCTCAATGTAAGAACAGAGCAAATATAATAATAAATTTAAAATTCATTATTTGATCCCGTGAAATAAATTATTACCAATGGATTTCTAAGTTTAATTAAAAACGCTTGACAAGGACAATGGTTAATTTTTATTTAAATTTTCTTGTGTTCTTATAATTTTCTTCTTTTCTGGACATAAATTATGTAGTAATTGTCCGAATGTTATGTACGTCCACGCGTTTCGGCTGTACTTTTAGTCATCATCTTGGATGATTTTATTTTTACTTTAACTGGATCTATGGATTGTTTTATGTATGTATCTAAAGTTATAGGAATATTTTATTTTCCGAACACGGTATAAAAGAAACTAGTATAAAAGAAGGATTACTGCCCAAATACACAATTATATATATATATATATATATATATATATATATATATATATATATATATATATATATATATATATATATATATAAACAACTAAAAAGTTGTAAATTAAAGAAAATATAATGTTTTTTATATGAAAGTATTTATTTATATTTTTTTATATATATGTAATTTGATATTTCAAACCGACCTTGATCTTTCATCAGAAACAACTGTTTTATATATATATATATATATATATATATATATATATTTAATATATGTGTTCAGTTAAATCCGAAATTAATCATAAACATGCAAAACCTTTAATTTCTTGAATATCTTTCATTAAAGGAATGTTTCTTGTTTAACCCGAGCGATATATGTGTGTGTGTATGTGTGTGTGTGTGTGTGTGTGTGTGTGTGTGTGTGCAAATATATAGAAAAATAGGAAAGAATACGTTAAGTAAATAATCCGAAGTTTTTTAGTATTTTTGTTTTTATTTTTAAAACAGTGCCCAATGCAAAAGTAGAGCCTAAATTATAATTATTATTTAAAAATACGATTCCTTCGCTACATAAGAGTTCTCATGAGAACTCTTATGTAGCGAATATATATATATATAAAAAAAATTTTTAATTTTTTTTATGTAGCGAATATATATATATATGACATTTTTTATGTTTATACGTTCTTTTTATAGATACAAATATTTAAGTAAATGCTCTGTTTATAATAAACATTATTAACAACATTTACCGGCCTGAATGTCCGAGAAAATTACATAGAAAATATGCGTCCTCCGACAGGAATCGAATCTGTATCCTATACGGAGCCGTCATATAGCCTGACATGCCTTAACCGATTTGGCCACAGAGGGGCGTTCGGTTAGCAAGGTCGATTTTACTGTTTTTAAACACAATTCTCCATGATTTTCTCTCATTCATTCATATCTGCTCAATGCGTATCCAAATGTAAACAAATGACGTCATACATTATGAAATGGACAAAGTCCGAAAATTATTTAAGACGGATGCATATTTTCTATGAAAATTTCTCGGACATTCAAGTCGGTAAATATTGTTAATACTGTTTATTATAAACAGAGCATTTACTTAAATATTTGTATCTATAAAAATAACGTATAAACATAAAAAATATCTTAAATAATTGTCGGACTTTGTCCATTTCATAATACATATATATATATATATATATATATATATATATATATATATATATATATTCACTGACGTATTTGCAGTTCGATCAGAAAATATATGTTCCAAATGAATTATACCTTACAGAACGGAAATGAAGAATAAAAGAAGGGATTTCCGTTTTCTTCCTTACATTGGAGAGTTCTGTACTTCCTTTAAAATGTATGTAAAATTAAAAAATAGAAGACGGGCCTATAGATGATAGCGGGACTAAGACACGGAAGGAGATGAAATGAAACGAAGATCCCATTAAATGAACAGGAAATAAACCTCAAGGGGAAAAGATGAAAGAGGTGGTAGAAGAAGTTTGAGAACAACCAAAGGCATTAAACATCTTCGGTTCAAGGAGACGTAGTTGATTGCTAAATATAATCGTGCCTATTTGCATATGTTAAGTAGAAGAGATATAAAGTGTATAGTAAAGTAAGGGACAAGCAAGAAGTTGACTACTGATCACGTGTCGTAGAACAACACAAGTTTTCTTATTGCAAATTTCTATTTTTATTCTATAGCTGTTTGTAAGAAATGCTCATCAGAATTTAACAAATATATTTCTGCCAAGACCCACAACTGAAGAGGAAGACGTTGTAATGGAAGAAGATATTAACAGAGAAGAAAGGATGAGTTCTTCACATCATGCTAATGAAATAGAAGACGGGCCTATAGATGACAGCGGGACTAAGACACGGAAGGAGATGAAATGAAACCAAGATCCTTATTAAAAAGAACAGGAAATAAACCTCAAGAGGGAGAAGATGAAAGAGGTGGTAGAAGTTTGAGAAGAGCCAAAGGCATTAAACATCTTCAGTTGTAGTGGATTGATAAATAGGACTGTACCAATATGTATATGTTAAGTAGAAGCTATATAAAGTGTATAGTAAATTAAGTGACAGGCAGGAAGTTGACTATTGAATTCGTGTCGTAGAACAACACCATACAAGAATGAAAAAAACTTTGAGGACCTGGGGTTAAAGATTGTGAATGCCTGCAATGAGAAGAAAGATTAGAAAATTGTCTCTTAAAAATTTCAATTTCAGTTGCCGGTTCCAACAGTACAAAGCATTATAAAATAATCAAGAATGTCTACCCTGTGGAAAATCTCAAAGGCTGAAGGAGAAAGAAATCTCCTCGGAGTCATCAAGAACAATCCAGGGATCACCTCCAAGAATATTCCACAAGCGAGAAGTGCGATAGAAGAAACTGTTAGTATAGAACTTACATCTAGCCATTTCAACTGTAAAATGATGAGGCCTTTCCGCCAATCTAGTACTGCGCTTAAATTCATAAAATCTAGGTACGATAGAGGAAAATTTATCAGAACAGTTACCATGGATCACCTCCAAGGATATTCTCTGATAGGTAACAAAATATCTTGGCATCTACTCCAGTAATTTTTGAATAAGGCTAAATTCCATGAAAGGCAACCAAGGACAATTCCAGTGCACCAAGTCTGGAAAGAAAAGCTCGTCTATTTTTGTTAAAACATCGCCTTGTTTAGGTTCCAATGTTTTTCGTCATAAATTCTTTGGTCAAATGAAAGAAAATTTGGGCTTCTTCTGCATATTGAGAGGTTGATTTTGTTTGACTAAGAGCCGCTAATGTTTTCAACCTAGAATTCATTGTCTAAACGGCCAAGCGTAGTGGTGACTGGTCTGGGATTTTTTTAATCACTTCACCTCAAGCAAGGCAATAAAGCCACTAAAACGAAAGGAATGTGGCAGAATATGAGAAAGAACACTATTCAGAAGAGAGGATATTAAAAGGACAAGAGTTAAGAAGACAGAAGATAATGATTAACATTACATTTAAATTTTTGAAGATCAAAGTTGACTAGAAAGCAAGAAGTCGGAAGAGAGTTCCACAAGCGAGAAATGCGAAAGAAGAAACTGTTAGCATAGAACTTAGTTGCCAATTAACTACAAAATGATGAAACTTTGCCGCCAATATTGTACTGCGCTTAAATTCGTAAAGTATAGTTACAATAGAGGAAAGTTCATCAGAACAATTACCATGAAAGTGTTTATAGAAAAGGCACAGGGAAGCTACGTTACGGTGGTGAGAATTAACTGAAGCTGAGATGCAAGGTCAGGATCAATAACATTGCAGATTCTTTGGATTTTTTGTCTATATATCTAAGATGAGGTATTGTAATTATTTACACTATTGACATTGTTCGGACTGTTGTCCTCATCTTTGTTGCCATGTTCATGATGTGTCCCTGATTTTATCCAGAATCCCTTGGCATTAAATAACCCATAGTGGTTGATATGCCATAAAACCCCAACCAACCAACCAACCAACCAACCAACCAGAATCTCTAAATATATAGCAGGAGAACCAGACCGGGTGTTGCAGCAATATTCAAAGCATAGACGAATGGTAGTCTTACAAATATGTAAGATAGATTCTGGCAAGAAAAAATTGTCTATCAGCCAGTGTGGCTGGTAAACTGGTTTAACTGAGTGTTCTCATGAAAGAAAGAATGGTGCATTCTGGTTTTATTTGTCTGACCTCCTCACTAAGACAGGATGTGACGCATAATCGTTTTTATGTGTGGTGCCCGTACGCGTATATATGTGGCCAAGGGCAAAAATTGCCCAGTACACGCAACCAGTGTCACCCTGGCGTCGATATTACACCGTCTCCACTTCTTTTAGAGCAATGAGGAAGGTGCCACCGCAGTGTTGGAAGGGGATCGAGTACATTCTCCCATCTAAAATGATGACAATAGACACCACGCTTTGATCCCTGTCGGCAAAAATATCACAGTCTGTCGAAAAACTTCAACAGAAGAATAGCACAAAACACTTGTCAAATTTAGTCAAGAAATGTATGTATGTATGTATGTATGTATGTATGTATGTATACATGCATGTTTGTATGTTTGTTCCTATCTATCTATCTATCTACCTAAGTCTGATCATTATCTATTTCAGTCCGCTCATTATCTATCTATCTCAGGCTGCTCATTATCTATCTATATATCTCATTTTCCTCATTATCTATCTATCTATCTCATTTTTCTAATTATCTATCTCAGTTTGATCATTATCTATCTATCTATCTATCTATCTATCTATATATATATATATATATATATATATATATATATATATATATATATATATATATCAGTTTGCTCATTATCTATTTATATGTCTATCTATCTCATTTTGCTCATTATCTATCTATCTATTTCAGTTTACTCATTATCTATCTATCTATCTGACTCACTTTCGTGTAGCGTAATGGTTATCGGCACGGACAGTGGAATCGACCAGGTTCACATTCCGAAACAAGCGTTTTCTATTTACTTCGTGGTAATGTGCTCGGCAAAGGCATGAACCCATCTTCCTCCAGTAGGGTAGACTGAGCTGTCTTACTATAAGTGACAGTGATAGTCTAAGAAGAGAAAGAAAATTCTTCCTTCAAAACCAGTTTGAAAAGCGATGTGCTTCTTCAGGCTATCTTGTCCTAGACATACCACTGTTGCTACGGCTGCAGTACATATGGTACCCTACGACCTTGTTGGGTTACGGGACCGTGATCTATCTATCTAGCCAGCTAGTTAATTGTCCCTTCTCCTTCTTCCCTCGTTCTCTACATCTCTGTATTTCTGGTATAATCATTTTTTGCCGTCTTCTAACATCAAAGCTGATTGTTCAATTATAAAAAAATAGGTAACATCTCGGGAAAAATATACATCAACAATAAAATGATAAGAAAACTAACGACCCTGAAGACAAATAGAATAGACAAAGAAATAAAAAGTATTGAAAGGAGAGTAAGGAGTACAAGAAACATGATTAATCTTTTGAAAGGAGAGTAAGAATGCATGGATAACTGAGCAGTAAGAAAGAGCGCGTTTTACGAACCCATAAAGTAGATTAAAAAAAGAAAGAAGATCAACGGAAGATGGGGTGGGGAGTTCAAAGAAGAAAGAAAAACCATCTAAAGAAATTGAACATCTAGACTCTCCCTTTTTTAACGAAATCATTGAACTTTTGAAATCAATCAAAACAAAATTACGTCTTTATATAATTGTTCCCTTGTAAATTTATTGTATATTTTTATCACTAATTGTTTTTTGCTTTTTCATTCTGGACTTTGACTGTTCCTCCTTTCTTTCTTTCTTTCTTTCTTTCTTTCTTTCTTTCTCGCTTTCAATCTACCATTCCTTTCTTTCTTTCTTGCTTTCAATCTATCTTTCATTTCTTTCTTCTATTTGTATCCTTTCTTTCCTCCTTTCTTTCTTTTTAATCTTTTGTTATTTTCTTCCTGTTTTCTATTTTTCTTCTATTCTTTCTTTCTGCTTATTTTTCATCTTTCTTTCTTTATTTGTTCACCTATTTGTATCTTTTATTGCCTCATTTCTATCATTCTTACTTTCTGTCTTTATTTTTCATTTTTTGTTATTTACTTCCTTTTTGCTAGTTTTCTTTCTTTCTTTCTTTCTTTTTTTCACCCCCTCCCTATCCAGATTCGCCCTTTTTCCAAATTATATAATTATTTCTCGTGTACGTTTTTTGTCCTTGTCCTTATTATTTTTTCTGGTTCTTTATCCATTTAGCTTTCCTTTTCCATCTTCTTCCTTATTAATTCTCTTTGTATTCTTCCTTTTCAATTTACATTTTTCTTACTCTCTTTTACAAATCGTCGTCTTTCTTCCTTTATCCACCGTTCTCTCTTTACAGTTATCTTCTCTCTCTCCCTCCTCTCTCTCTATCTTTGTATAAATATCCTCACTCTCTAATCATATTATTGCACCATACCCCTCTATATTTATCTCTCTATATTTCCTATTTTTCTCTCTTACTCACCCTCTCTTAATAAATATATTTTACTTCTCTAATTCTAATCTTTTTCCTCTCCCGCTTGAACTCTTTCTCCTCTTTGTATGAATTAGTCATCTTCCTCATTTTACCAATCTATATCTCTCTCTTGAAAAATACAACTCTCCTCTATTATATTTTAAATCCTTAATCTCACTCTTACTCTCATCTCCCTCCATAGAGCACAATCATACCACTCTCTTTGTATTGTTACTCTATCCCACTCTTAACACGATATTTTTAAAATTTTATCTCAAGATTGCTTTGATCCTCTGGCATTAAAAACACAATATAGAACCTCTCTTTTTGTATTCTTAGGTAATCTTTTATTCTCACATTTACTCGCCTTCCACCTCCCTAAGATCCTATAGTGCTTACTCACTTTGTATTCGTTATCTCACTCACGACTCGTGTCACTCTTTTGACAAATATTACAATGCTTCCATTCTGTCTTCTCTTTGCTCTCCCGCACAGTTGACATTGTCCCTCTCCTTTTTAAACTCGTTTTTCTATCCAAGTTCCTCCCTTATGATTTATATTTTTCTCACGTTTACTCTCCCCACTAACCCTCTCTTTTAGTTTTAGTCAACACACTCTCACAGGCTACCCCTTCTGTTCATTAATCATTATATCGACTCGCTCTTTCCCTCTCTTTTCACTCCATTTATAAGACACTTACTCTCGTGACGAGTTTTTTCTTCCCTCTATTTTATTATAATCTATAAACGCCATTCTCCTCAGCCTTTCTCCCCATACTAAACGGAAGGGTAGTAAAGCGAGAGAGTAGGAGGAGAAAGCCTACAGTATTACCGTAGCAGTAGTAGCTTAAGCTGGTGGTTGTAGCAGTAATTGTGTGTGTGTGTATGTGTGTACAATATAGTAAAATAGGTAGGTTTGTTGTACCCCCGCGACCTAATAACGAAATTTCTGGCCTCTACGGCCTTGGCCATTACCCAGTTGGTCTTTTCTGCTTACAATGGACACATTCCAGTGCAATCAAGTAAGTAAATACTTGGAAGTAATGCTTTCTCTTGTTTTGAAGTCAGTAATGGATAACTGGGGGATCAGCTTATAACGAAGAGCCTTACCAAAAGTGATCCCTCAGTTTTAGGTCACGTTTCAAATGTGCTTTTTGCGTACTTAGATCTAATGGTGGTTCCCACCTCATGCCGGTTGTCGAATTTTGTATTTCTGCCAAAATCTAAAATGAAATATTATTTATATTTCTTTCTTATTTGTTTATTTCATTTAAAATCTGACTTTATTATGAAATATGTTTATTTTTCTCTTATTTATATATATTAAATTTTTAATTTAACCAACATGTGGGACTCTACTGTTGATGTTGAAAGGGTGTGTGTATATATATATATATATGTAATGTGTTTAAAGTGGGGGTACGATTTATAATGGTTGGTCTTTATGAAAATGTACCCCCAGTTTGTGTCACCCAATGCGATATGATAAACCCCACCCAAGAGTATGTTTATAAGAGGGGGGACTGCTAATTTATTTCAATTCTTAAAAAGATCGATTTTTCTTTTTAATTTATTTAAGCAAATATCTCGTTTAGATGAAATTTAAAAAAATGAAACTGGTTCGATCTCACTAAGTACCCCTTTTTTTCTACAGCATTTTAATTAAAAATACTTTAAACTCATCCTATGAAATGAATTTTTAATTATTTCTAAAATTCTGTTTGTTTTGTATGCACCTTTTCCCTTCTTATTAAAGATTTTTTTATCTATTTATTACCTTGAATTTAAGAATCTCTTCTTGAAGAATGAAGAAGAGACATATTTGTTGATTTTTTTTTTAATGTTTTTGCAAAAAAAGAAAAACACTTGTTAGAGAAAAAGGAACCATTTTTCTCATCTCAGTAAAAAGAAAATATATTTTCTTTTTAAATTTGGATTGCTTTTTTTAGTTTTTTTCTTTCTCTTTCACTCTTTTCTATGTTTTTAGAACGACTATCCGTCTCTAATAGTAATCACTATCACAAAAATGCTTTATCTTGAAAATGGCTGTTGGGTAAAAAAAAGGCTTTTTTTTCCTTTTAAATTTTATTTTTAATAATTTTATTTTATTCAATTGGAATCCTGAAAAAGAAAGACTAAAAAAATAAAAAATAAAAACAGCCCATTTCCAGCTGGTCGACAGTGTTGGCATTTAATTAACAAAAAAGTACATTTAACTTCTACTTAATTAGTTAATTAATAGTTGTGTTAACTTCTTTTAATCAAAAAAGGATAATGTGTTTGTTTATTTTAATGTTTTTCTTGCTTCGAAAGAAGTTTTTAGCTCTTAATTTGTTGATAAACAAAACATTCAGATGAATTTAAATGACAAAAAGATCCAATTTCTTATGAGTTGGAAATTTTTTTTTTAATAACCAACAAAAATAAGATAGACTACTTAAGTCACTAAATACAAAAACAAAAAGAAAACCTATCTTTAATTAATTTATTTTTATTATTCGATTGAAATTTCTTCCCCCCCCCCACCATCAAATGTATAATTTATTAATTTAATTAATTAGCTTAATTATCCAATACAGATCTTCTTGTATTTTTACTCCAACTTTCGGATTCCATCTTAAAATAGGAAAAAAATTATTAAAAAAACCAGCAACTTCAAACTCAAAATTGCTTGCTTTTATATTTTCTTGTCCGATTCCATGTATCGATCGATCCATATCGATCTTTGTGTTCTGGATGTCGACAGATATCTTTGTAGATCTTCATCTGTCTTTAAACATATGATTTAACCATCTGCCTGTCTATTTCTTTTTGTTACTTATTTCATATCTACCTGTTTATCACGATAACTTTTTACCTCCCCACCCCGGCTCTTCTACCGTTACAGACAAAAACGTGTGTAATGAAGTGACTGTGTAATAATGCATGCACACATACACGGTATGATACCAAGATTTTGAAGTTAGAACAGATTGATCGGGTTTAACCAGTGTTTCCCGTGTCTCGTCAGACATTTCACACACCTGAGAAATAATTTTTTTTTTTTTTTTTCGCGCTTTAATTTCCCCGAACTTTTGGGTAGAGCATATCAGGTAAAACTTCATTACTGTCTCGGTGTGCATATTCTGTAAAGTAGGTTAAAAAAAAAGAAGACAAAAACGTGGTTTTCTCATTTGTTTTAAAATAAATGTTTTTGCTACTCACTCCCTCCATATAAAGATTTCCATGAATTTAGGAATAAAATATTTTAATAAAAATTCATAGCATCTTTATTTAGTCGTCAAAAGTATTTTCCTTGGCTTCCTATAATCTACGCTATTTTTTTATTTTTTGGAGATAGACCAATTCTGTTTTAAATTCAATAAATTGTTCAACATGTCAGGATTGCTGTTATTTACCAGACTTACTTTCATCTTGCCACATGTATGGGGTACCCAGTGAGAATTGAAATAATTAAAGAGTAATGATGGTTAACCAGTCTAATTTGCTTACCGTTGGCATTATCTCATGGTGAGGCTGCCTACACAAGGAATGAAATTTGATAGATAGTCTGAAGGTGACAAACTTGGAGAACATTTCACATCTGGTAGAACTTTAATCTCCGTATGATGTTTGCTATGTCGCATTTTCATGAAAGATTGCCTTTATCCTGCAGCTAAATTACCAGTCATTTCCTTATTCAGTAAAATTTCCATGTCCAAAATGTTATTCAAATGAACCAATTGCTCGCTATTTTTTGCTGTAATATTTTATCAATCTTTCAACAATTCGTAATAAAGAATTCACTTTGAATCTCACCAAACAACTTTAAAAAATTTTTATCTCAGATTTTGTTTTGGTTGACATGTTGAATTTTGCCTTGGATTCTCATAATAAATTCGTTTTCATTGTGAGTGTTTTTGTTGTGTGTCAATTCGGAAGTAGGGTGGAAGACAATACTTGCTGATGTTCTTTTCCTTACATTCATGTTGGAACCATTTCCCTTATTTTGGGAGTTTTCCGCATGTTTGTAAATGTCTTTTTCCAATTGATGATTATACAATAATAGGTTAAGTTAATTTCAAAGACATTTTCCATTTAATCATACCCGTAAAACATTTCTTTATGGGGGGAGGACTTTCAAAAGTATAGAGATCAATTCAACACTATCAGAATTTCTTTTCACTCAAACTTTCAAATTCTTTGAACAACGAATAAAAGAACTGGCTTCACTGGATTTTCATCATTGTTAATATTCACAATTGCTTTTGACGAAGAAATTTAACTTGGAATATTTTTATTCAGTCTTCCAAAAATGCGACATTACTTTCCGAACAACAACAAAATATCGACTTCCACAGGATATCTCGGGGGAGTAATTTGTTATATATTTATTCATTTATTTATTTTACGACCCAAATCTCCGATTTAAAGTCAGCAGAAAATCTGTTCTTGAAAATGGCAATACTTAAAAAGAAAAAAAAAAGAAATCTCTGAAATCATGAGGTTGGATTTTTACCTTATCTTCCTTATTCACAATCGTTCATCACTTCATTTTTCTATGTACTCACATTGGAGACCGTTTCTTTGTGACAAAACTTTCAGAAGTAGAAAAGAGATCAATTCTAAATTATCAGAATTCTCTCTGACCAGAATACCAAATTATTTTAATAAAAAACCAGACTATTTTCATATAGTCTTGTGGATAGTTGTATTGGCAGTAATGAGTTCAATCCCTCAGTCAGGTAGTGAAAACAATATATTAGGTTGGCCAGAAAGTCCTGACTCGCTTAGTAAATCGAAAGAAAACAATAAAATTTTATGGAGCAACACCAACATTTAATCTTCAAAATAAAGTCCATCATTCTCAAAGATTTTCTGCCAGTGATCAGCCAGCATCTGAATCTGTCCCAAATCCCAGTCCACTGGCTTTGAATAATAAAAAACAAAATCTGTAAACAAGCTTTTTTCAATTCATCAAATGTTGACTCACTTGTCACAGAGGAAGTGTGTCATTGAGCAGAATAGGCCATAGTCACGTGGAGCAGCATCACACTGAATGGTGGATGTGGAAGAATCCAAACACCATCCATCTGTTTGAACTTCTTAATCAGCGTGGCAGTGTGTGAGCTTGCATTGTCTTGCTGAAACAAAACTATTGAACAAAGCAGGATACTCCTTCTTTAGTTTGTTGTATATGCAGTCTAACTTTTTAACATTGATGGTGCAACCACGCACATGGAACATGCTCGAAATGCAGTACTCCTTGGAAATTCCATAAGACAGAGATCAAGTTTTTTCTTTTTTACTTCTGAAATGAATCAGAACTTTCTGAACAATGTAGTACATTGGTTAAGTGGAAAGACCAACATTATAAGGATCAGGTAATTCTTTTTTATGTCCCCTAGAAGGGACAGTGGAATGAGAACAGTCTAACTCTAGGATTTGAATAAAGTGTTTGATTTGTAATTCTCAAAATGTTGGTGAACACAACAGGCACATGAAGAAAGCTGGAGAATACAAAAGCTGAAACATTTTGATTAGAACACCACATGTAAGAATATTGCTCAGAATAGATTAATTTTGCTTAAAGCTCTGTTTGGAGCCTTGTGTCAGACAAAACATGAGATGTGTAATATTTCATTGGAACAACACTAGACTACATATTTATTTGTTGATCAGGCAAAAATTGTTAGAGCTTTTGACACAAATTGTCACTCACTCATTGTATTCATTAACTTTTGTATTCAGAACTTTGTCCATTAAAAAAAAAAAAAACTTCTCCATTCATTGATGCATTAAAAACAAAGAAAGATCTTTCTGCATTTTTATTGTTTATAGAGGATAGATTGATAAAGGTAGATAGTGTATAGATGTGTCCCCACCCCTGGACCTTCTTCTAGGCTGTCCTGGGTATGACGATAGACTACATCTGACAGCAAGGCCTCTGACCAGGAGGTTTTGAGGAGTGAGGAACCACCTCTTAATTGCTGGTGTTCCCAGGTCCACCATGATCCGGGGTGGTAGTACCTGTCAGGGTCCCAGCTATGGGCAAATAGTTAATCCTCCAAAAGGAGTCAAAACACTATGAAAGTATAAAAATAGGTTTTAAAACCAGCAATACTTTTTTTT
The DNA here is from genome assembly GCA_964036315.1 of Acanthosepion esculentum. Lineage (NCBI taxonomy): Eukaryota > Metazoa > Mollusca > Cephalopoda > Sepiida > Sepiidae > Acanthosepion > Acanthosepion esculentum. The sequence goes on from CAXIWW010001020.1 coordinate 117,878, forward strand.
TTAATTTTTTACCAGCAGTACTTTTTTGAAAGAAAAATTATTACCAGCAATATATATATATATATATATATATATATATATATATATATATATATATATATATATATATATATAAAATTGTTAGCATTAAATAACCCTCTGAGGTTGATATGCCATAACAAAAAACAAACAAACCTTCCTCTAGGCCCACGCGTACAGAGACTGGTATATAAAATTAAACAGACATAATGTAAATATATGCCAACATAAATAGGCAGGTATTTCTGATATCAAAATACAGGTTGACGGCTACTCATCTTACAAGACAGGTATAAACACAAGGAACAGGTCACCAAAAGTTGTTAAGGTGACACACCTGGTATTATGAGGTAAACTAAGTTTAGACAACAAATTCTAGTTGACTGTGAGATTTTCTTTCCCATTTGTAAAAGAAAAATGATCTAATTTCTAACATGTTGGGTTTTTCATTAAATAAGAAATAAATAAACCACATGTACATTTACAAATTTGATGAGACTATCGGTAAAGAAAAATTAAATTATCTCACTTAGGGTTAAAAAGAAAAAAATAGTTCTACCTATGATGATAAACGACATCTGGCAGCAAGGTTTCTGATCAGGAGGTTTTGAGGAGCGTGGAACCACCTCTTAATTGCTGTTGTTCTCAGGTCCTCCCTGACCTGGAGTGGTAGCATCTGTTAGCCCCCCCCCTCTCTCCCAAAAAATGAACACAATGAAAGCATAAAAATACATTTTTATTGCTAAATGACCAACAATACATTTTATCTGTAGTTGAAGGCATTGCAGTGACATTCAAAATATTTAGGTTTCGACATTAAATAATCCATAGAATTTGAAATACTGCAAAACAAAATCAACCAAGCAAACAACATGAAAGAATTCTTTCATGACATTAATCCATATAATATCTTACATAATCATTAATCACTAATATCTTAATTTCTTAAAAAAAATCAAACTGTATTCCAAGATAAAATTCCAACATGAAACACATCACTGACTCTAGTAATCATGTCCCCACAATCATGCAAGAGGTGAGCATCATCTACCATATATTCAACTGTGAACGCAGAATAACATATTTTTATTATTTCAAAGCACCCAATAAAATTTAATTTTGGCATTAAATGACCCATAAGGAGTTGATATAACATTAAACAAACAAGCAAAAAGTAAATCAACACACAAGTTTTTTTTATATGCCATTGTCCTCATTTTTGCTGTTATCACAAAGGTTTCTACCATTGTACCCACCAGCCAAAATCAGGTGTATGTCAATTTGGGTAACTTACAGGAATTCCAAACAGAACACTTTATTTAATCTCCAGGAACATACTGTTCTTATTCCATTACCCAAATCTAGGGATACCTTGTTTCATTTTTATTATATTTGGTTTTTAACTGCAAGTTCTCTGCAGAGAATTGTCCCATGGGAGAATAGCCTAATGGCTTAAAATATTGGTTCATGAATTTAGTGACATATTAATTGTGAGTTCAATCCCTGCACTGGGAAGTATGTAGTTAGACTCAGTGGAAATAAGGTGAACAACATACACCTGATGAAAGCTGGCAGGTACAACAGCTGAAACATTGTGATAACAACAACAAAGATGAGGACAATAGTCTGCATGTAAATAATATAACTTAGGAAATCGGGCAGAAAAGAGTTGTTAGCAAACGAAAATGATATATCAAAATATTCACTAGATTATGTAGGTATTTTGCCACACTTGGATCTTCATGCTCGTAAAAAAAATGGACTGCCCAAAGGAGGGTTTTCCCTTTGACACCACGATTATTTTACCTACCTTCCCTTCTTGGCAATGTTTGTTTTAAAAAGCGATGATTAGAATTGGAATAAAAGTGAAACATATGAAAGTGAATTTATACATTTTCTTTGTTCTTGAGAGAATTGACAACAAAAATATTAAACAGTATATTAACTATAAATAGTTTATGGGAATAGTTGACAAAATCTGCTAATTGCCAACTGATTCAAACTTTATAAAATGGTAAATAAGGATTTCCTTCTGGTTGCTTCACATATTTTAACAATTTAGTAATTGTTTATAAATTTATGAATAAAATAATTATTTTCACATTTATTTCCTCATAAATTGGTAACTGATAACTATTGCATTGCTTAGTTTTAATTGTATTAGTTTTTCAAATGTTGTAAATATAAAATTATTCTTGTAAATAAACTATCCAATAAAGTGTTTAATATTTTTGTTGCAAATTCTTAAAATAAATGTATAAATTCATTTTCATATATTTAGGTTTTATTACAATCCTAATCATAATTTTTTTTTTTTTTTTTTTTTTTTAAACAATAAACATTACAAAGGAGTGAAGGTAGTTAAAATAGTAATACCAATGTCAAGGGAAAAAACATCCTTTTGACCCCCCCTTTTTTTTTTTTTTTTGCAAGCATGAAGGTCCAAGTTTACCAGTATTTTTAGCCAAATACAGGACAACTTGTATCTTAGTATCAAAAATACCTGTCCATTTATGTTTGATCTTTTTTTTATAAATACCTTTTGCATGTGATCAAGAGAAGGTTTATGCATTAAATATATTTATACAGTAAGTACATTTATCAGTCTGCTCTCTAAAGATAAATATTTATCTTAAAATGACATTCCCTTCATATTCACTTGGTAAGGAGGAATTTTAATTCAGACAGCTTCATTCCATGAACTTTGAGGAACAGACTCCTTGATCATTATAATCTTGGCTTCTTCAAGCTGAGAGTCAACCTATCTTACATATTCTCATAATTTGGATTCTTAGCAGCCTTTCTCTATGTGCTTGCATCATCCTCATTTTGTAAACCTCTACCTTGTACCTTCTGTCATGCGAACAATAGTTAAAAAAAAAAAAAAATATTGTGGGGAGGTACAATTGTATATTTTAAAAGCCATTTCCAGAAGAACTGTTCTGACCCCTACCCTATGCCTTCTGGTATTTGCAGGACGAGAAACAGCCAGAAAAAAAGTGACATTTTATCCACTGGAATGGTGAAAAAAAAAATGAAACGAACAGGACTGGTGCATTCTGCCCCCTGACCAGAGCAGGGTTGGGGACCTGATTGAGGGCCACCAGGCAGTGCTTTGTGACACTTGCTATCTTATCAACATTTGCTTCTTTTTTTTTTTTTTTTTTTTTTTTTTGTACCTATATTTATATATGTGACAAATTAATTAAACTAAGCACAACTGACTTAAAAGATTTACAAAATTTTGCAGATTTTCACATCATTCTGGGGTTTTTCTTTTTCTTTTTTTTTTTTTCCATCCAAATCCATAAACTTGTTTTGCTCATACTAAGTCTTGAAAAAAACACTAAATAAAATTTGCTATCTTTTATTCATAATGTTGAATGTGTTAAAAAAACAAGAAAAATCTCAAGTTGATGTTAAAACTTGCCCCAAACATTGTTGGTTTATTTAAGATGGCATGATCTATTATGACAGGTTTCTAATTTGTATTTAAATACATTGTATTTATTTTCAATGCTTATTGTTGAATTGGTCACCTATATTGCATGTAATTCATTATTGTACATAATTAGATTACAATAAAATTTGTATTTTATATGAATACTACCTTATGAAAATTGAGATGTAGTAGGGGGAGGGAACACGAGGCTTTTGCACCGACCCTGGAAATGAGACGTTATCTTGATTTGTTATTTTCGTTTTTAATTTCTGTTAAGATAGAAAATCTCCGTCATTACCAAGATCCAAGAACTTGATCAAAATAGCAAAAATTAGTAACCAGGAAATTGGTACACAAGTGAAACACCATTTAGTACCTGGGTACTTATTGGACTTTCAGCACCAAACTGACACTATAAACCCCAACGCCAAGTATGTAGGGTTGTCCCAAGTACACCAGCCAAACACTATAGGCATATTGGACATGAGGATATGACCAATAAAAATGTTGATTATTATTTTTCTTTTTTCTTTTTTTTTTTTTTTTTTTTTTTTTTTTATCGATATCACCCCAAGCAAGGCAGTACAGCCATTAACACACAAGAGGGTTACAAGGTGTGGGGGAATTAGGAACAGAAACATTAATAATAAGGAGAAAGAGAAAAGAGCAATTAGGAGGACAGTAGATATTGATTGACATTGCATTTAAACTTTTTGCAGATTAAAGTTGGCTAGATAGCATAGAGCTGGGAGGAAGTTCCACAAGCAAGAAGTGCAAGATAAGCTGTTAGTATAGAAGTTACAGCTACATCTAGCTAGGTCAACTATAAATTGATGAGATCTTGCCGCCAGTCTAGTATTGCGCTTAAATTCATAAAGTCAAGGTACCATACTGAAGAGCTCATCCAAACAGTTACCATGAAAGTATTTATAAAAAAGCACAAAGAGGCAACCTTATGGCAGTGGGAAAGTGACTGAAGCTGAGATGCCAGATCAGGATCAATAATATTGCTTATTCTTCTTTGGATCTTATCAAGGAGTTCCATGAAAATAGCAAGTGCACTGGACCATATATAGCAGCAATATTCTAAGCTTGGACAAATGGTAGACTTATAGCTATGCAAGATAGATTCCAGAGAGATAAATTGTCTCACCTGACTCAATGAACTGACTTTCTTAGCAGCTGACCCAGAAATAGCTTCAATATAATCTTTCTACTTCCTGTCAGTTGAGAATGTTAGCCCGAGAAAGTACAATGAGTCACTTTGTTGGAGGATAGCATCAGCCATGCTGATGAAAGGAAGAAAGCATTCTCTTAGTGTTTCAGTAACTAAATAGATGCAAATATTTTAGTACAGGTGTACCAAAATACAAAATTTCCAGACAAGATGGTGGTTTCATGAAATTATTGAAATTTCTTTGACTGCTATTCATGGCGTTTGTGATTTTAATGTCGGACCATTTCCTGCATTTAAGGTTGGCTAAAAAGAGATTTAGGAGGCATGAGGGATTAATGGATAGTGGCTCGGATTGAGGAATCAGAGCCAAGATCGAATTCCAGTCGGATCCATTACATTCACTTACATGCTAATACTTTTGGGAAATGTATGAATTCTCTTCTTCCTCCAGCTATGGGTAAATAGCAGAGCAGACTGGGTTCTATAGCCTTGGATGGCAACTGGTCTAAGAAAAGGAAACTCTAAAGTCTAAATTGGAGAGGATTGGTCTCCGTCAGGCTATCTTGCCCAAGAAATACCACTTCTACTGCAGTTGCAGTACATGTGGTGCCCCTCTAACTCTGGTGGGTCACAGGATTCTAAATCATGATCAAAAAAAGAGATTATCAGTAGACAATGGCTCTGTGTTGGAAAAACAGTCAGAAAACGACTTTTACATGAGATGTCACTTTGTCCTAGGAAATTTTATCAATTTATTAAAGGCAAAATAAATATTTATCCAAAATAATTTACCTTATTTTCATTATTTGGGCTGTTATACTCATCTTCATTGTCATATTCACAATCTACACCGGTGGACGAAATAAAGGGTTTGGTTTGAAATTCCAGTCACCTGGAGAAGGCTATTGGAGCGTACAACAGCCGAAACGTTGTGAATATGGCAATGAAGATGAGGATAACAGTCCGAATAATGTAATCATAATACCTATTTCAGAGATAAGACAGATATCAAAATAATTAAGTTTTTATAACTGAAGTTAATCATGGAGCCAGAACAATATTCTTGAAAAACATATCTTGACAACTTTCACGAGTCAAAAAATAAAAGCAATATTCAATAAAAATAAAACAAAAAAAACAACTTGAAGTCAAGAATTTTTAGAGTTTTTGCTTTATTTTCAATTAATTTTATTCTAACTTTTTATTAAAAATGCACGATAGAAGCAGTAGGCGGTTATTATTAACTTACGTAATGGGAAACTTTCGAGTCTTGTAATAATTATGTAATATAAACTAATTCTTGGCACCTAATGACATCTGTTATAAATTATCGTTTTTTTTTTTTTTTTTTTTTTTTTTTCTTTCTTTCAAACCCGTACTTCGGGTGTTGTGGACAATGCTGTCTTTATATTAAAAAAAAATGTCCACATAGGGGAAAACAAATTTTATTGAGAGTGGTTGCTTTCTTTTCATGTCAAGTAAAAATTGAATCCAAGCTCTTATGTGTCAAAACAAAACTGTTTGTCGTCATTTTTGTCACGTGACACTAGAATCTATTTCCCCACTCGTTGCGTTCATTTCAAGTTTTACTGTTAAAAAACCATGAATGATACACTGGCTCAGTTTCAACGGCTTTTTTTTTTTTTTTTTTTGAAAACAAGCATAGGTGTAGAAAAGGATTCGGAAAAATAACGCGTAATGTCGTTTTTTTTTCCAGGTTTCCATGTGATATCAAACTATTTATACGGCATTAAGAGAAACTTGTCTGTTCTATTTATTTAATGAATGGAGCATGAAACAGGCTGAAGCACACATAATGACATTTCAAAACTAAAGTTAATAAAACAAAAAGAAAAAAAGGTATTTTTGCCAGTGAAGGTAATGACTTCATAAGTTGTCAACCGTTAAATGTGGATTTATTTAAAATTTTGTAAATGCCTCTCTACTAGTTGAATGTAATTGTAAATCTATTTTACCGCTGGGACATTTATGTTTGAGGGCTTGTAAAAACAAGAAAAGTAGGAATTATTGATTAGGTTGTTGCTTGTTTTTGTTGAGTAACGTATCAACTTAATGGGTTATTTAATGCCGAAATCTAAATATTTCGTATGTAATTTTTTTTTATTATCATTAATTGCTTGATAAGGAGTGCACATCTCTCATTGGATTGGTAATTCAAATCTTACTTTATCAAGATGGTATTTATTTAGCGTGGACAAATTTATAGTGAGGTTAGGACTGGTTTCCTTGATGGATAAAAAAAGGGATACAAGTTCAATTCCTGTCAGATGGCACAACCATTCTTTCTAGTCAGATTTCTCAGTGTAGGCCAGTTGTCATTTAATTTTACTGTTCAAGAAAAAACAAAATTAGTCTAGCAACTCAAATACGTGTACTCACTTTCGAGTAAATAAAAAATAAAAAAGAGAAAATGTCAGATTAAAAAAAAAAATCCATTTCCAAAATAAAAGTTCAATGGACTTGTCGATTGGCTCTGTTGTCTGTTGCAAAAAAAAAAATGCTTAACATTTGCAAATGATTTTGATCTTAACCGGTCCAACCTCTCCCCCATGATTGTGCCAAGGCACCTGCTAAACTGAGTAGTTAAAAAAATACATTTTGTCGCTTTAAAAGTTTAAACAATAGTCCTTTTTTTTTTCTCTTTTCTCTTTAAGGCCAGGTTGGTGAAAGGAAAGGTGTTTAATTTGTTAAAGTGTAGAAAGTACGCTGCATTGGTAAATAGATGGAAACAGGTGTGAATGTCCTTGAATCTCTTGTCAGTGTGTCTGCACGTGACATAATTTTATTTCTTTGACTTCAATGATAACTAAACTCTATCCGGGAGCTCTTTGTCAACCATTAAAGACAAATGAAAGCGCGCGCCTTTGTACCACACACACACACACACACACACACAGAGAGCATATTTGACATTCTTTTTGTTGATTTGTTTCTTCCAACATGACCTTATTTTTTCTTGGGTATACAGTCCTTATGGAAGTTATGTCCTCCAATTTTTTTCGAAATGAGTCATTAAATGTAGATTAAACTGTTCACCTTCAATTCTTTTTTGGGGGGAGGGGGGTTAATTTCTCTATTTTTGTTCTACAACGCTTTGGTTGATGCATTTTTTGGCCTTCTTTGCAGAGGAAATATGCTTCTTTTTCGTAAACAAGAAAATAGTAACTAAACCTGAAATGGAATAACTAATAGAACCTTAGGGTCATATCACTTTGAACACTGGTTCTTGTCCAAACACTGACGTTAAACAATGCCTGCCTGGTCAGTACCTAGATGGGTGACTGTTTTGAAATACCAGATGCTGTAAGCTTTGATGTACAGGTGATGTAATGGATAACAGCTTAGAATTGGAAATTGGAGAACCAAGTTTCAATTTCGGTCAGGTTCGTTATATTCATTGATGCACAAATACCCTTGGAAAAGGTATGAATCCACCCCTTCTCTCCACCAGCAATGGGTTAATTAGTAGGACTTGTATCAATAAATCATTATCTCTGGAAAAAATTCTTACAATCTAAAAATATTTTCTGCCTTTAAATAACCTGCAAAAGGTTAAGTTTTAAAAAAGCAACTCAGTCAGTCTTTTATTGATTTTAATTTTTTGCTTGCCTTGCTGAAAGAATACACACCCTCTTTTTATCTGGATTGTATGTCTGAAGAAAGTTGGAGAATGGGTTGGTCAGAAAGTTTTGGTAAGCAACACAGAATGAGTAAATTTCATGATTTACATTAGGACTAATGTTCTCATTTTTACATCATTAATGCAACATTTCAGTCATTGTACCGTTCAGCCTTCTTCAGGATTCTGTTGATCAAAGTAACCTAATTTCAAACTGAACCTTTTATTTAATCTGTGGGTAGATCATTGTTATTCTGCTCTCCAGGGATAACTTTAGATATGCGTACAAGGGGAGGAAAAACTGTCTACATCTGTATATTAAATATAACGTTCAGTTTAGTTCTACTGGTAATATGTAACCCATTCCAACCTGCCATATGGATGGGTGGTTGGTGTCTAAACCAATTCCCTCACTAGTTTTTCTGCTGGCATGTCACTGATATACAAGCTGGGAGTGGTATATCACCCCCACAGGGAAAAAACAAGACTTGTCAAAGGGCAGATGAGCTTATAGGGGCCAACAGTCAACATGCATATATATGTGGCTAGAGTTGGGGTTTCAAGCCTTGAATAACAACCTTCCTAGAGATGGTATCTTAATAAAAAAACACACTGTATACTTTGATTGCCCTGAGTGAGTTTGATGTCGGGAAGAGCATCCAGGCTTGAAAAAACCTTGCCTCAAATCATTATATCATATCCTCTGTCAGTCAGGAGCTCCTTCATTTGTGTGAGATTATTCCTGGTCCTATCTCAACAAAAACATGGCTATGCATGTATGTAGTTCAAAATTATCTGAAGGTTATCCAGATAAACAGGCATCTGAAAAAGTCTGGAGGACACAACAGCTGAAGCGTTGCAATAAAATAACAAAGATGAGGACATTAGTCCTAATGTAAATAATGAGAACTTTTATCCTAAAAATTTCAAGAAGAATGTGTTAATCTAAACAATCTTGAAATTCTGCCAAGAAAGGTAAAATATTGCAAAAATCTGTATGTAAATTTACTGTGGATGCTCTAGCGATTAAAGCACTTTCTATACATTTTCATCATAGTAAATTGCTTTCTCTTTAATTAAAGCAGCATATTTTTTTTTTTTTTTTTTTTTAAATCAAAATTATGGTCCCTCATTACTGTGAGCAACTAAAACATTGAGCATGTTGTTTTGTAAAAGATCCTATCTTACATATTTATAAGACTACCAATCGTCTATGCTTTGAATATTGCTGCCACATCTGGTCTGGGGCACCTGCTATATATTTAGAGATTCTTGATAAAATCCAAAGAAGAATCTGCAATGTTATTGGTCCTGATCTGACATCTTGCATTTTGTCACTTCCCCCA